>JAOXOE010030941.1:0-12466 GCA_028565055.1 Phoeniculus purpureus
GTGTTCGCATGGGTCTGAGGAGAAAGTTAGCGGCACCCTGGACGTCCCACAAAGCGCTTGCGGGGCTCACGATGCGGTGGGAGAGAGGCCAGGGACGGGTCTGACACCCCCGCCACACACACACACCCCGAGCAGGGACGTTGCAGCTCACCCCCTGCAACGCAAAGAGTGACCACTGCAGGGTTCACGCAGGGCTTGTACAGACCGGTTTCAGTGTGGAACACGAAGTTGTCACTCGTTCATAGAATTGTAGGATCAGCATGGCTGGGAAGGTCCTTCAGGATCATCAAGTCCAGCCATCAAAGTTCCATTGAGGTGTCAGCTTGACCTTCAGTAATTGAAAGGTTTCACAGTGCATAGAATCAATCATCGCATCATCAAATCATAGAACGGCCTCGGTTGGAAGGGACCTCCAAAGGTCATCCAGTCCAACCCCATTGCAGTGAGCAGGGATAGCCTTGACTACAGCAGGTTGCCCAGAGCCTTGTCCAGCCTCACCTTGAATATCTACAGGGATGGGGCCTCAACTCCCTCCCTGGGCAACCTGTTCCAGTGTTCAACCCTGCTGAAGATCATAGAATCCTAGGATGGGCAGGGTTGGAAGGAACCTCAAAGATTATCCAGTCCCAACCCCCTGCACAGGCAGGGACACCTTCACTAGAGCAGGTTACTCAGGACCCCAGCCAACCTGCCCTTCAACATTGACGGGGATGGAGTAGCCACAGGTGCCTTGGGAAACGTGTACGAGTATCTCAGCACCCTCACAGCAAAGAACTTGTTCCTCATGTCCAACCTCAATCTCCCCTCTTCAAGTCTGGAACTCTTTAACCTTGTTACACACCCATGTCAAAAGATGACAGGAGTGTCAGCACTGGAGCTGTGAGACACAGCAGAGTATGAAAAGAAGTAGACAATTAAGCAGAGTTAGACAAAAATAGAGTTTGCAAAAGAAAACCAACCCAAAACCCGACAAACAGTGTGCCAGTGCTCAGTGACCTTTGGAGTAGAAATAAATCCCCATGTTTCGGGATATTCAGAGGGAAGCTCCTGTGTACTGGTTTGTGCCTCTGAGCCTGTCACTGGGCACCACTCGGCTTCATTTCTTTGCCAGCTTCCTTCAGATACTGCCATAAATCCCCACCCCCTGAGCCTTCTCTCCAGGCTGAACAGTACCAGCTCCCTCAGCCTTTCCTCAAAAGTGAGATCACAGAATCACTGAATTATTGAGGCTGGAAAAGACCTCTAAGCTCATCAACTCCAGTCTGTGATGAGATACTTCAGTCCTTTCATCATTTTCATTCATTCAGGAAGCTTAAGACTGATGCTGGGCAGTACAGGAAGGACATGGAGATGCCGGAGAGGGGCAGAGAAGGGCAACTGGGCTGCTTAGAGATCTGGAGAACATGTCTGATGGGGAGAGGCTAAGGGAGCTGGGACTGTTCAGCCTGGAGAAGACGTGGCTGAGGTGAGACCTCACTGCTGTCTACAACTACCTGAAGGGAGGTTGGAGTGAGGCAGGAGTTGGCCTTTTCTCCCTAGGGACTAGCAATAGGACCAGAGGAAATGAGGTCAGGTTGTGCCAGGGGAGGTTCAGATTGGATCTTAGTAAAAACTTCTTCCCGGAAAGAGTGGGGAGGCCTTGGAACAGGCTTCCCAGGGAGGTCGTGGAGGCACCATCCCTGGAGGTGTTCAACAAACAGGCAGACAGGGTGTTTGAGGAGATGGGTTAGTTGTTAGGGGTTGTAGGGCAGGCGGTTGGACTTGATGATCTTGAAAGTCTTTTCTAACCTTGATGATTCGATGATTCTATGATCTTTGGGGCCGTTCATTTAATTATCTCCACTGTGCTCACATCTCTCACACTGGATGACCCAGATCTGGACCCAGCACTCCAGGTATGGTCTCACCAACACGGAGTAAGGGGACACAATCACCTCCCTCAAGCTGCCGATGATACTTCAGTAAGTACTAAAGTACCTGCTCCAGCAAGTGGAAAAGTGAAAACACTGTGTTCTGACGACAGTTGCGATGTATTTTCTATCCTCTAAAGCCCGTCTTCGCCACTTGTGATTGAAACAGAAGTTATTAAGCTATTAAGGGACCGCAGCATGCCAGAAATACCATGACAAGGATCACTACAGGATAAAACATCGCTATAATTTCCATCATTTTCAAAAACAACGATAACATCTTATCCCACCCACACGAGGAGTATGTTGCCATACACCTCTCTGCACTAAGTGTTCCCCGCAGTGCCTTATGCTGTCATAAATTAGCAGCAATCACCAGAGCTCCCGGCGCTATCAATCTACGGAGACACTACAGAAGTCACCTAACAGTGTGCCACCAGATGTTAGGGGAGATCTCATCCATCAAGTTCAATGCACAGGTGTCACCTGGAGTAATTTTTCTGAGAAGATTTTGTGTACTAGTTAAATCCTTGTTTCTTACAAAGTCAGTAGCACGTAACTGTGTTGGCTGGTTTCTCCTCAAAGCAAGTTCAATGGTTCTTAAGCAAGTTCTTATGAGGAGAGGCTGAGGGAGCAGAGGGTGTTTAGCCTGGAGAAGAGGAGACTCAGGGGGACCTTCTCGCTCTCTCCAACTCCCTGAAGGGAAGTTGTAGTCAGGAGGAGCCAAGCTCTTCTCCCAGGCACCCAATGAGAGAGCAGGGCCTGAAGCTGCACCAGGGGAGGGTTAGGTTGGATGTGAGGAAGCCCTTCCTCACGCAAAGGGTGATCAGAGCCTGGACTGGACTGCCCAGGGCAGTGGTGGAGTCCCCATTGCTGGAAGTGTTGAAGAACAGCCTGGCTGTGGCCCTTAGTACCCTGGTCTGGCTGATGGGTGATGTTAGGTCCTGGGCCGGGTGAGCTCAGAGAGCTTTTCCAGCCTCAGTGATTCTGTGATTCTGTGGTGTTTTTTACATCAGATTTCAGCAGTGGAGCACCTGAGTCCATGCTCTAGGGGTTACGGAGATGTTGGTATGAGAACTGGACTTGATGATCATGGAGGTCCTTTCCAGCCATGATGATTCTATGATTCTATAAGAATCCTTCAGCTGCAGTCAAGGAAAGGAGTATGAATGAACCCAACCCTTCATATCCTAGTACCAGTCTCTGAAACCACAGTTCCCACCTTCACAAGGCTTTTTGTAATCTAGTCTTTAAAGGACTTTTACATCCCACATCCCTGCAGTGGAATGTGTTGTGAAGCAATAGTGCTACAAACAAAGCAACACCTGCAAAACCCAAACAGACAGTGATCAGCTAGCACTTACATTTTCTTCCCAGTTCTTTCCTCTTGAGGCTTGGGGACAGATCTTTTGTGTGCACCCACCACAGCTGCATCCAGCCCTCAAATTCCAGCCTGTTAGATGAAAATAAGGTCATTCTTATCTCGAACATGAGATTTATTTATATTATGTAGAGGAGATACTATAATATTAAACCTTTTCACAAGACAAACAGCTATGTTGGGGCTGTGCCGTCCTCTCCAAACAAGAAAGAATCATGCCTGACACCTGCTAGGAAAGAGAAATGATAAAGTGTGGGGAACAGTTGCAAAAGTTGTGGTTTACAAACAGAATATGGAGAGGCAGCTCCTGAGCAAAAGGCTGACAACCAAAATAAAACCCAAAGGAAATAAGGTGGTTACAGATGCAAGAGCTCAGGGAGATAGTCAGCACAGATGATGGTGATGAGTAACATTCTCACTGTACTCAATATTTACTGCATGCAGTCATGGCTAAGCAAACCTAGACACTAAGTCCTGATAAACGGTACAATCATCCTGGCTGGAAAGGACCTCCAGGGTCATCAAGTCCAGCCCTCAGCCCAACAGCTCCCTAGACCATGGCCTCAAGTGCTCTAGCTACTCAGTTTTTAAACACCTCCAGGGATGGGGACCTCCACCATCTCCCTGGGCAGCCTGTTCCAGTGCCCAACTACTTTCTCAGGAAAGAATTTCTTCCTAATATCCAATCAAAACCTCTCCTGAGGCAACTTGAGGTCATTTCCCATCAGCATTTGGGAGAAGAGACCAGCCCCAGCCTTGCCACAACCTCCTTTTAGGAGGTTACTGGTGAAATTATGATGGCTCAGTGTTAGGTATTTTCCTGCTTATAGATGGGAATGAATGGGAGTTCCTTCTCTTATTTGTCTCTTCTATTCAAGAGAATCTATGGCAACCGAAATCTAACAAAAGCTGGCAGAAAACACAGACAGAAACTGAAGATAAATCATTATTTTTTTCAGAACTGTTGGAAGACTGGATCACGTCAAAAATTATAGCTTTCCCCAAAATTAAATTAATTCCTCTGCAATGAGGAATTTTGACACAATCTTGAGCTTAAACTTGCTCTATGTTAGTACTTCCTTTCAAACAGAGTGCTTTCTTCAGGAACTACACTATAACGCTTTCACAGAATCACAGAATCACAGAACATTAGGGATTGGAAGGGACCTCACAAGATCATCCAGTTCAATCCCCCTGCCACCGCAGGATCACCTACATCCAGTCACACAGGAACATGTCAAGGTGGGTTTTAAATGTCTCCAGAGAAAGAAACTCTACAATGCCCCTGGGCAGCCCCTTCCAGTGCTCTGTCAGATTGGATGGAAACGAATTTGCATTGGAAACTCTTGGTGATGATCTGGATTTATGCACCTAAATTACAATTAACTAACGTTGAGGTTGTGAGCAACTCACAAGAGCAAAGAAATGTGCATTCAGAGAGAAAATATACCATATGTCCTCTGCCATGCCGGCATATTGCGGTGCGTTAAGACAGTCGTAAAAGCGACACCCCATTGTGGCGATGTGTTCTGAGACATGTGGCAGATTTCCATCGGAGCTAGCGCTCTCCCTGCATGTGTGCATCTGTGCCACCCTTTCAGTGTTGAGTTTTGAATGTGAATTTCCCTTTCTGCATTAAAAAAATGGAGGGTTTTTCAATATTTCTGTAGATTTGTTGCTACTTCTGAATGTGGAAGTCAACAATTGTAATCCTATGAATGAAAAATCAGCTCTAACGGGAATAAGTTGCCAGATCTTTTGAGGTCCCTTCCAATCCCTAATATTCTGTGATTTTGTGTTTCTATGACAAAATCAGGCAAAGGAGATGGTTCTAGTTGCTTTAGGACTAGGGACATCATACTCTCCCTGTACTGGGCACTGGGGAAGCCTCCCCTTGAGTACTGGGGGCAGTGCTGAGCCCCTCACTTCAAGGAAAAGATGGAGGGGCTGGAGCAGGTCCAGAGGAACAATGAGGCTAGGGAACGTACTGGAGGGAAAGGCTGATGGGAAGAGGCTGAGGGAGCTGGGGGTGTTTAGTCTGGAGGAGAGGAGACTCCGGGGGACCTTCTCTTTGTCTACAACTCCCTGAAAGGAGGTTATAGTCAGGTGGAGGTCAGGCTTTTCTCCCAGACAACCAGCATCAGGACAGAAAGCAGGGCCTGAAGCTGCCAGGGGAGGGTTAGATTGGATGTTAGGAAGCCCTTCCTCCCAGAAAGGGTGATCAGAGCCTGGAACGGACTGCCCAGGGCAGTGGTTGAGTCCTCATACCTGGAGGTGTTGAAGTACAGCCTGACTGGGACAGCCTGGCTGTGGCCCTGAGTGCCCTGGTCTGGCTGATCGGGTGATGTTAGGTCATCATTGTTGGCTGAGCTCAGAGGGCTTTTCCAGCCTAAATCATTCTGTGATTCAGTGAATGAGTGATCTTGTGTATATTCCTCTATAAAATGCTATGGTTTTCCCAAACGCTGTTCTCCCACATGCTGCAGGTAAACATAAATGCACCAAAAAATTTAATTCAATTTAATTTGGATGATTTGGGGAAATACACTGGGGAAAGCACTCCTTTCACTTTAAGGTTCTGTACCTGTAGCAGCCCACAAGCCTGTTTTCTTTCTTTTCTGCTACTCAGATTGATGTGGAACCTCCTCTGTTCCAGCTCACACCCGTTGTCCCTTGTCATTAGATGACCGTTTCTCCAAGTCAAAGATTCCCAGGTCCCTCAGCCTTTCCTCAGCAGGTAGGTGTTCTAATCCCTTCATCATCTCTGTAGCTCTGCACTGGACTCCCTCCAGCAGCTCCGTGTCCTTCTGGAACTGAAGGGCCCAGAACTGGACACAAGATTCCAGATGTGGTCTCACCAGGTCAGTGCAGAGGGGAAGATCTCCTAACCACCCTGCTTCTGATCCACCCCAGGATGCCATTGGCCTTCTTGGCTACAAGGGCACATTGCTGGCTCCTGGCCATCCTGCTGGCCACTTGGACCCCCAGGTCCCTTTCTCCTACACTGCTCTCCAACAGGCCAGTACCCAAACTATACTGGTACCTGATAGTATAGTGTGTGGGAGACAGGAAAAAAGCCACCCTGCTAGTCTCAGATGGGTGGCTGGACTCAGATACCCTGGTGATGAGTAAAATGGACAGCCTAATGGATATGTTGGCATCACTCCTCCTCAGCATGGCCTACATTGCAAGCAGAAGGCCAGAGACTTTTCTGGAGAGGAGAGCAAGCCAGATGAGCACCACATCAACACAGGGTCCTGTGTAATCTGAAGAGACAGAGCAGAATCAGTGCCATTCTGGTAAAAGAGAGCAGCAGGCTCATGTGGCCAGCTCTTGGAGAGGGGAGTTCTGCAGGAACCAAGGACAGATTGGAGGTAGCAGCCTGGCTGTCATGGGAAAAAAGCAAGGAGTAAGGGGCAGTCATAGTAAATCCTAGGACAGTGGAGCCAGGAAAAGTAATCTCCAGGGGAATGAGGAAAAAATCTAGCCTGAGGAGACAGCTTGCCAGTTGAGAAGCAGCTGTATAGGCACAAAGTGCCCACAGAGGCCACTGACAAGAATGTTCTGTAAGCAAAAGAGCCAGGGCTTGAAGGAAGCCAGGGACTTCAGCCAGCAGCAGCTGAGAGACAGCAACTAGTGACCCAGCTAAGCAACAAGAGTCACATTTTCACATTCACATTCCCCCTGTACTTAGCACTGGTCAGGTCACACCTTGAGTAATGGGTCCAGTTTGGGGTACCTCAGTACAAGGGAGACTGGGCACTGGTGAACCCTCACCTCAAGTACTGGGGTCAGGTCGAGCACTTCCATACAAGAAGGACATTGATGGGCTGGAGTGGGGCCAGAGAAGGGCAATGAAGCTGGTGAAGGGCCTGGAAGACAGGTCTGATGAGGAGTGCCTGAGGGAACTGGGGTTGTTTAGACTGGAGAAAACAAGGCTGCGGAGACCTTATTGCTCTCTACAGCTACCTGAGAGGAGGGTATAGAGAGGTAGAGGCTGGTCTCTTCTCCCAAGTCATTAGTGATAGGACAAGAGGAAACGGCCTTGAGCTGTGCCAGGGGAGGGTTAGGTTGGACATTAGGAAAAATCCCTTCCCTAAGAGTGATCAGGGGCTGGAACAGGCTGCCCAGGGTTGGGGGGAGTCACGATCCCTGAAGGGGTTCAAACATGTTGATGTGGCCCTGGGGAACAGGGTTTAGTGGGCAGAGTGGGGTTGGGTTGACAGTTGGACTGGATGATCTTGGAGGTCTCTTCCAACACTAATGATTCTATGATTCTTAGGTGATTAGGGGGCTAGAGCATTTACCTAAGAAGAGAGGCTGACTGAACCTGGAGGAGACTGAGGGGGGGAATTTCATCTGTGCTTGTAAAATCTAAAGGATGAGTGTCGGGATGATGGGACCAGGTGGTGCCCAGCAACAGGACAAGGGGCAGTGGTCACAAACTCGAACACAGGAGTGTTAGGAAAACAGAAGGAAAACCTTTCTCTCGATGAGGTTCCAGAGCCCTGGCCCAGGCTGCCCTGAGACGCTGTGGAGCCTCTGCTCTGGGGACATCCCAAAACCACCTGGAGTGTCCCTGTGGGATCTGCTCTAGATGATCCAGCTCTGGCAGCTGGGGATTGGACTGGGTGATCTCCAGAGGTCCTTTCCAACTCCTAACAGTGTGTGATTCCCCACGAAGAGCACTCTTAAGACCGGAAACTTGTACTTGGGCAAAACCCGGATTCCTACAGCGGCCGCACTGATAAAACATCGAGGCTGCTGTTATCGCTGCCCCAGCGTCTGTGAGTGACTGGGATCCCAACAGGAACCGCTGGGAAACCCCCCGAAACCACCAGCAGCGCCCGCACCGCCAGGGCAAGGGCTGAGGGGACTCCGCGTTCCCGCCTTACCCCGCGCAGGCGCCGGCAGCGGTCCCAGTCCGCCTCCACCTCGGTGCCCGCCTGGAGCGACCAATGGCTGCGGCGGGTGGAAGGAGGAGGAACCCTTCGCGCTTCCCCCCGGCCCCGCCTCGGCCTTACCACTGTGCTGCGCGTGCGGCGCTCAGGCGGGCCGTACCAACGCGGCAGAGGAGCGGGGGGTAGTCGAACACCTCGTGTAACGAGGAGGGGCTTCGTTCGCAGGCCGCAGCGCCCACGGTTGCTCTTGGTGGTTTACTACACCGGGAGATGTGGCCGCAACCATATCAGGCCAATCCAGGCCGCGGAGTGGGGGAAAGAGGAGCCTCCCGCCTTCCCTGAGCCTTCCCCGGCGGGGCCGGGGATGGGCTGTGCCATAGGGCAACTGCTCCGCCTCAACTCCCCTCCGCCCCTCCCGCGTTCCTCTCAGATCGCCGCCGCCTCCCACCGCTGCTGGTTCTTCGGGTGCGTGAGCGGGTGGCGGGGGTGGCCCCGCCTGACAGCGGCCCGACATGTCGGTGGCGTTCGCGGCGCCGAGGCAGCGCGGGAAGGGCGAGATCACACCGGCCGCCATCCAGAAGGTGAGGGGCCAGGCCCGGGGCTGTAGCCGCCACTTCCTGCCGCTGGGGAACCGGGTGGCGGCGCCCCAGAGCGACGGAGAGGCCTCGGCGGTGGGAAGGAGGGCCTGGCCCGCTGGAACAGCCGGCGAGGCGCTGCTTCTGCTCTCGGGCACTTGTTGGGGGGTGTCCCGCGGCCGGGCGAGGTGCAAGGAGGATTGGAGGCCGTGGGGTAAGGGAGAGCGGCTGGTGGCCCGTTGCCTCTTTCTCTACTCCCTCTCCGGCTGTCCCGAGCGCTGCTGGAGTCGCGGGCGGGAATTCACCCGTCAGGGCTCGGCGGGGGAACGGGGGAGTCGAGTAACTCCTTCCTGTGAGGGGTGTTTATAAGTCAGGCCTCAGTCGGGTTGTTCTAGCACCTGGCCTGGCTTCGGGCTCTGCCTCTGCGGGAAAGAAGCAGCTACAGATGCCGGACTTGGTCGGCCTAGGAGTAAGATTAGCTCCTATAAACTTCAGGAGAGCAAGCAAAGGAGCATGCTCGAGTTCTTTGGTACCTCGGTCCTATATAGAAACTTGTCTTTGACTCGTGGCTGTGCACACTGACGGTGTGAGCCTGCAGCGTTCGGATTACTGCAGCTTCAGATCACCTTTTGCATAGGTGCAGCTAACCTGTGATTTAGTAGAGAATGGGTGTTCCAAGAAGGCTGGTGTTAGCAGAGATCAGAACCTCAAAGAAGGCCCTAAAGTTGCAATGGAGACCTCCAGGATACTAGCTGAAATCAGCGCTTGGGAAGTCTAGGTGAGAAATACATATCCCCTAGGTGGGAAGCTGCCTGCAGGTAGTCACTGGAGTGTATGGAGAATGCAGGCAATTAAGCGTTTCTTGTGCTGTAGTCAGAGTGATGGTGGTGTGCTGGCAAAGCTCTGGTGTAGTTAGAGCTGTTGAAGCTTTGTAGTGTGCATAAGGTGTCAGGTACCCTGGAGGTGTTTTCATCTAGCTGGAAACTAAATTATCTGTTGATGGTAGGTGTTTATAACTCTTTAAAAGAACTGTTTCAATTTTCTATCAGCAACTGCCCAATCAAAACTGTATAAAGCAGTGCCTGCAGCCCTGTCTAGGATACAGTTGTATTCTAACTTGTTTCCTCTCCTCTTGATCGTTGCCTTCCTTCTCCCTGCCAAGAGGTCTAGCTTACATTGCATCAGCAATGACTGCTGGTTTTTTAGTGGCAGTTTCAAGGTCTGTCTAGCTGCTAAGTTTTGAGTGTCTGCTGTCTTCCTCTCGAAAGTGGGAGATGACCTTGATTCAAGGCTTTGCAGGTGCTGTTAGACTTTAGTAGCAAAGGTATTAACTGGTTTTTCTTTCCCTTAGTGTTCTTAAGTGGAAGCGCTTGTTGTGAAACATGATGAAACTTGTGGAATGAGGCTGTGTAGCAGCCTATGATCCTCCTCAGAGGGTGCAGCTACACTTCTAGTTTCTGAGGCTCAGGCAGTAAGTCAGAACTTCAGTTGTGTCTGTGCTTAGTGCTTAATGGCAGTGCTTTCAGATCCAGCAATTTCAGGCAGAATGTTTACTTGGTAGTGCCAGTTTGGGTGAATTACTGCTTTAAATTTAGGAAGTGTCTGCTGGTTGGCTCATTCTTACATGTATCTAAGTCCAGAGTGGACTACATGAGGTTTCTGGTTCAGTTCCCTTTTCATAGTAGAGGTAGATTAGTCATAAGAAAAAAAGTATTAGTAGTTTGCTTTGGGTTTCTTCCCCCCTTCCTCCTATACAACAGGTGATACAATAACACTGTGAGGCCTGAGCCTTCTGGCTGGTTTCAGCCATGTCCAGAAGAAGCAAAGAATTGAATTCTTTGCCCATCTTCTGTATAACAACCTAACACTTTTTAAAGTGGATAATAGTAATATGCAGGAAGTACGGTTGCACAGGCTTGACTAGAAACACTGCCTCACTTTACAAATCATAGAATCATCCTGGCTGGAAAGGACCTCCAGCATCAGCAAGTCCAGCCCTTATCCAAACAGCTCCCTAACCCCTACACCGTGGCCTCAAGGGCTCTGGCTACTCAGTTTTTCAAACCTCTCCAGGGATGGAGACTCCTCCAGCTCCCTGGGCAGCCTGTTCCAGTGCCCAACCACTCTGCCAACAACTACTTCTTAAGATCTAATCTAAACCTCCCCTGATGCAACTCGAGGCCGTTTCCCCTTGTCCTATCATATAGGAATTTGGGAGAAGAGACCAGCACCAGCCTCAAAGGATATAACATCCTTTGAGGTAGCTGTAGAGAGCAAGAAGGTCTCTTCTCTAGACTAAATAACCCCAGTTCCCTCAGCTGCTTTTCCCAGGGCCTCTTCCCCAGCCTCTTTCCCCTTCTCTGGCCTTGCTCTAGCCCCTCAATGTCTCTTTGATCCTGTGGTACCCAAAACTGGCCCCAGTACTCAAGGTGTGGTCACATGAGTGCAAGTGGTGAAAGTCTTACTAGTTTGTGAAGTTCAGAAGTTGTTATGACACTAGTGTGGGGGTGTGCTCTAGGAAACAGGTTTAGTTTTGCTTTTTAATGTTTGTTGTCTTTGGAAAACCTTGATTTATTTTTTTTTTTGTGAGCTTTTTGAGAAAGCCATGAGATCCAGTTTCTCACAGCATCACAGAACATAAGGGATTGGAAGTGAACTTGAAAGATCTCATGATTTAGCACTATGTTTTACTCAGAAAATGAATTCACATTCATATACCTGGACGTTTCTGAGCTAGAACATTACACTGAGTGTTTATAAAGTGCAATTTAATTAGCAATTCTTCATGTAAATATGGCACAGCTTTCTGGTGCCCTTCTTGGAACAAACCTGTCTGGTGAGCTCGGTTTTTATTGATAACAATTTCAGCACCTCTTATGATTACCTTTATGAACCATTGCGGGCTTCAGAAGGGGAAGGGAAATGTGGGGCATAAATTTTAAAGCAGATGTCTTGGTAGAGATCAAACGAAGAAATGCAAAACTTTGCAAACTTAATGAGGACTTGGGGCAGAACAACTGTGAGGTTTCCCTTTTAAACACCTACAAGTGGTTTGTAGTAGTGGTTTGAAGCCCCTAATGTGACTTGTAGCTGTAGTAGTGGTTTGAAGCCCCTAATGCAACTTCTGTAAAACTAATTGAAGGGGGAGGGGAAATGGGAGCAAAAGGTTATTTATAAATAACTGGTGAAAGTAGAACTTTCTGGAATATTACTGTTTTTGTTGTTTTTTTTAGAGACTGAGAAGAGGAGCAAGACTTAAACTTATTTTCAATTTCTTTCCACAAAGACTGTGAAACTTACTCCAAACTTCTTTATCTTTTCAGATGTTGGATGAAAATAACCATCTTATTCAGTGTATAATGGACTATCAGAACAAAGGGAAGACGTCTGAATGCTCTCAGTAAGACATTAATCCAAATCTACTGTGAATTTCTGTGGGGGTTATTGATTTGTTTAGCTCACCTGGTAGAACTGTGCTCTGAAGAACAGAAAAAACTTGCTGCAGTTGTCATACTTGAAATTTATGAGGTTTTTATTTGCTGTGTGACTGTCACAGAATCACAGAACATTAGGGATTGGAATGGACCTTGAAAGATCATCTAGTCCAGTCCCCCTGCCAGAACAGGATCACCTAGATCAAGTCACACAGGAACATGTCCAGGCGGGTTTTAAATGTCTCCAGAGAAGGAGACTCCACAA
>JAOXOE010030942.1:0-12460 GCA_028565055.1 Phoeniculus purpureus
TGTAGAGCTGTTGGTGCTGGTCTCTTCTCACAGGTAATTAGAGACAGAACCAGAGGGAAGGGCTTCAAGCTTCAACAGGGGAGGTTTAGATTAGGTAACAGGAAATAATTCTTCATGGGGAGAGTGTCAGGCACTGGAATGGGCTGCCCAGGGTGGTAGTTGAGTCTCTATCCCTGGATGAGTTTAAAGGATGCTTAGATATGATGCTGAGTGAACTTGTTTAGGGGTGAACTTGTGGAGTAGGGTTGATGGTTGGACTCAATGATCCCAACGGTCTTTTCAAACCTCAGTCATTCTGTGCTTCTGTGATAAGAACAAGAATATTGAAGCTATTTATTTTTTCTGGACTGCTTCTGTAAAAGGAATTAATGAGGACAGAAAAACTATTTTTGACTGTTGTATTAACCAATACCAACATTAAAAAAACCCTGTAAAATAGAATACATCTTAATTTTTTCAAAGCAGATACTTACATTACTACAAAAATAAATGTCTAAATCCATTGCTGTAGATTTCAGCAGTGACTTTAATGCCCATGACCAAATCATTATACAGCTCAAACATGCAGAGAAACTCCATCATCAAGGTCTCTTATTTTCTTCTAGCAATGTGGGTTTGTTGAGATGGGTACATTTCAGGCCCTCAAAATAACCAGTGTTAGACAATTTTAAAGCATAGTTTGCTTAAGTGGTGTTTGACATTCATATTGTTAACTTTGATTTTTAGTTACACAAAGACACGTGAAATTTGTGGTATTTTCCAAATTAATCTTAGCAGAATCATCTTTTCATTTGTTGGCATACAGATTTCTCTAGATAAACTTTTAGGACAATTTAGTCAAGTTATAGTGGTGAGAGAAGCAAAATTTTATGCAAACATGAAGCCTGGACCATGTTCCTATTTCAACTGAATGCAGTGCAATTTTTCAAGCCCACCTGAAGACAGAAGCATCAAAAAAAAGAGTAATTCACGTTCATGAATTATGTATAAAGATACGAAAGGACTCCTCCAAATCATTCATACAAGTAGCTTCATTATCTTCATAAAGTCTTCCATGAATACCAACGTGCCTTACAATTAGTTTTTAAATGGATACCAGAATCTCAAATAATAAGTTTTCTCTCGCATTGGAGAAATTTCAGTGTGGCTGAGACACACACTAACAAAATTCTCACTTTTTGCAAGTATTCCAAAGCACTCTATGCAAATTAATTCAATATTTACTGCAATAAATACTTTCATATCTTCCAAATGCTCAACCCTTAATAACAAACATATTTTTCTTTCTACAGGCAGACACAAAACTTTTAGTATAAATGTTGCTGTTTGAAAATTACCAAAATGTACGGATTTGTGCTTTCATGAAGAAAAAGTTATGTTGAGGACCCCCACCCACTGACCTGTCCTTGGGGGAGATGACACTGTCCCAAGTACCTGCCCTTAAGGGGTGTCGCTAGATGACAATGTAAAAGGGCCCGGACCTGGCACCGCAGACCAGAGAAGCAAGACCTTAGTGCAGGTCTACCATCACTGCCCACCCCACCATGGAGCAGCTGTTCAGAGACTCATGGTGAGCCGAAGGGACTCCTGTTTTTTTCCTCCTGGAGGTAAGACAGGAGAAGAGAGGAGAGGGCAGGGTCATGGAACCCTCTCAGCCACGTTTTCAGAGTGTGGGGGGCACCTGCTGATGTGGCCATGCGATCGGTCTCCATCTTGGGTTCTGCATGTGGCTGGGGCCAAGGTCCGCTGCCGCTGTCTGAGAGAGCACTGACCAGCAGGAAGAGAGACTGTTTGTCATTTCTGCTGCTGAGATGCTCAAATATTGGGGAGAATTCCTCCATGCTTAGCTGAAGAAGTCAGAAAGATTTGAGAATCCTTGAACCTTGGGCATGAAAGACAGAGTCTGGATTCTTTGTTTGAATGCATGTCTCCTGCACCGAGGGATGCAATTCAGATGCTGAGGAATCAGGCCTGCCAGATGCACGTTGAGCTGGAGAAGCTACGCTGAAGAATTGAAGAATTCACCAGTCTGGACAGCCTGGGTGCTGCTGTTTGCAGGCAGGGGTGACACATGAAAAATAGAGTGGGTATAGCACTCATCTCTACTCGACTGACATGTTCTTTTCCCAGGTCTCTAATGTGAAAAAGACCCAAGGACCAACACAATAGTGATCTCCCATTGTATATGTGATGGCATTTGTGACGCAGTTTCTAGTGTGTGTGCACTGACTTGCTTAACCTTTTCTTCTTTTCTGTATGCAGTTATAGAGTTAATAAACCCTTTTCCAGTTTCCCTAAGCTATTCATTGTCTGACAAATTCTATCTGAGACCTCATCGAGACCTAACTGCTTTGTTTTGTTTTCCTTTATCTTTAATTGTGGTCTTGAACCCACCACAATACTTCAAACATGTGAAAAATCTGACGCAGTGTTAAAGTAAGTCCTCTACCAGCAGAGTAATAGATTGGTGAATGTCTACTTGCATAAGTATTATGGTAATTAACGGTGCGAATCTCAAGATTAACTGCTCAGGTTTGGTTTATTGTGAGTTTTCTTTGGGAACAAATATCCACTATGTGCTTTTACCAAAACCAATACAGTTTTATTCAGTTTTGATGTATAGATGTCACCTAGCATAAGGGAAACAATGACAGCAGACACAATCAGATAGTCAGGATTCAAATTCTAACAGTTTGCAGACAAGCTATTGTTTATGAATCAGCTCTGGCACTCTTGCTGTCTCAAATCCGCTATGCTAATCTAAAACAAGATGTATTTTCTTTTCCTCACTCACATGTTGAGTGAAAAAGTTCTCCAACTAGTAAAATAGCCATTTGGCCATCATTTTGCTGAGGCAGCAGTGTCCTACAGCAGCAAAGGCCAGCTGAGGGTGGCAACTCATTCAGTAGTTCCAAGTAGTTTAAGTTTCAGTGACGCTGCAAAAAGTCTTTTACAAAACAACCAAACTGATTGTCGAATCAAACAAAAAACCCCAGGTAAATCCAAGGAGAAAAATATGACCAACTTATTGAACATACAAGCAGTAAACTGATACTGCAAGTGGTAAAGATGAGATTACACACCTAAAAATGCTAATGTGTGGGTTTGGGGTAATAAAACAGATACCAGGCTATAAATCAAAATCAAAACTTCTTTGTATCATTTTCAGTATAGAAATTACCATTCTCCATGGGCCCTGTGATGGGCAAGTACCAGCCTTGTCAAGAGGCATTTTCATACTCTCCATGTCAATGTATATTGATCTTCATAAAAACACAAAGCCATTGTTAATACTGCGCGTACTTGCATCTGCTGATAGATTGCATCTTTGCATTTCTAGCAAAAACCCACATGAATTGTTAAATATTTGTCAGTGAGCAGCTTTGCTGAGAGCAAATTGCTGCAAATCGCAAATGTGAATTATTTCTATCATCTTCTCCAGTCTTTCAAGATTACTTTGAAACGCTACTGCTGATCCACAAAGATTTATCAAGCCAAAGATAAATGAAAGCCTGCTGTGGAACAAAAACTGGTCTATGACTACATGGTTTAGCATCTCACGTCCCTGGGCAGCCAGGACTCTGCGTTGCGAATGGCCGAAGGGAGCCAGCACAGACGACAGGAAAACAGTGGTGTTCAGTGAGGTACAGAAATTCAGCCTGAGCATCCCGGTAGCACTCAGGGGGTTGATACATGCTGCGCTCTGTCCTGCTGCAAGCACACTTCTGTGGTGCCAGCTCTTGGAAAACTCGCTAGGATTTATGGCTGCAGCCTGTGTGATGCTTGTCTGTGCTGAAACTCAGGCGAGCTAAGCACAGTTCTTACACCATATTTCTGGTGTTTATTTTCCTTGCTGTTTTGGACGGAAGATGGGTCAAGTGAAGATTTGTCCGTGTGGCTATGACTACGCATACGGAAACCATGAGGCCAAAATGCTCTATGATAAACACAGCAGGATTTCATGAATCGGAAGTGATGCTTGGCTGTCCCAGGATACTGAGTCTCACGTCTAATGTCTGTAAGCACTAATCCTCATGCATTTAGAGCAAAGACAGGTTAGACTACTGTGATGGTACATTCCAGATTGCAGTAAAATAAAATCATACAGGCTTCTCATATTTCCTGTAGCCTAAAAATGTGTGCAGTAGTCAGTTCATCCGAAAACCCGTGTAACTACAGCCCTAGAAGCCCATCAGGAAATAACATACAGTGCCAAAAAGGCAATTGCCTCATGTACCACAAATCAAGGACACTAGGACTGACGGGACTGATGATAAAGTTCCTGGAACATCTGGCAATTAATCTTAGTTTGGAAGGATTTTAGAATGTTGGCTTACATGATTAATTCCCTTTCACTTTGCTAAGTTTGTATAGGCCAAGAGACCTTTGCTTCTACAGATCCTCAGCTGCTTCTCACAAAGTTTAAAAGAAAAACAAGTTTAGAGCTGCACATCCCACTCTGAAGAAGGACAAAATGTCAAGCAGCTACACTGCGCTGGTAGGTACTATGGAAAATGTTTTAGCTCTACGGGGAGCAGAATCAAAACCCAAAGTTCTTTGACAAAGAGTTAGAATCACTCTCCATTTCAGAGTCTGCAATGCACCTGATGGCCGGTCAAACCAATCCATACCTGTTTTTGAAAAACTGGCTCAACAGCCGCTGAAGCCATCGCACAGAATGCAACCATAGTTTGCTACCTAATGATTGTGATCACTTTCTTGGGACTAAAATTCCTCAGCCTGCTTTCTGCTGGCTTCTACCTTTTCATTACAGCAGCTGTTTCTCTGTTGCTTCGTGTCATTCCCTATCTTTATGTTGTGACTTATTCTGACTTTAACTGGTGTTTTTTAATACGCTTCTACCTGGGAACTAGAGTCTTAAAGGACTTACGTCATGGTTATTTTAAGCACGTATGGCTTGTAGCAGTGGTGGAAGCTTCTCAGATCAACAGTGATGCTGTGAACATACATCTGTCACTTTTGTGCATGAGAATATCGCCAGTAAAAGCACTGTATGTGATAATATTTTGAAAACTAGGTTTTCACTAGTGCTACTTGTGAGCAACAACACTCTTCTGAGAGACCTGTAAACATCATACCAGTGTTAGCAGTGGTGCTGACAGGCAATCACACCATGCCGTGTTAGGTCTACGCGTAACTTCTTGGAAAAGCAGTGTCAGCTCCAAAAATACAAACCAAGGCTAATAAAGGATATCTCATAAAGCAGGCTAGTATGAAAGTAATAATAGTTTTAGAACAGTTTTCTGTGACACCAGCTATCCTAGAATGATTACACCTTTAGCAGTAAGCCAGCCAGATAATACCCTGTTGGGATGATGTATTTGTTGTTTTGATTGATGAACTCCTGTTGGGGAGCTCTGAATTGAGGCAGAAATCATGCAAGCTCTCGCTAATTTAATAACTGTTAAAAACTATCAATTATTCTTGATAAAACTCATATATTTTACATGAATGAACTGTCCTGGGATGATGATCGTAAATTCTTTAGAGAAAAGAGAAACATAAACAATACAAATGCACAGTCTCACTCACAAACAGTCGTGTCCTTTACAGACCAAAGGGAAAATTGCAAGCTACTACAGAGTGCACTCTTCAAATATCAGCTAGCCTTGTGATTGTCTTTAAAGTGATGACTCACTTGGATTCCAGCTAAGACAGCTCAGACTCTCTCAGTTTGTAGAGCTGCCTGCCGGGGTAACAAGATAGGATACAGATACAAGCCACCCTTTGGCCCTGAGATTTTAAAAGGGTTTAGCAGTTTTTAAGTGCGCTTGTCGCATTTCATATTACCCTGAGTGCAAGACAGGCTGCTGAAATTAGGTCAGGTTCTCCAAGCGTTGCCTGCTGAGTCACTCCAGAGAGGAGATCAGATTTTTCTAGTTTGATTGCTCTAGTGCTTTGGGCTTCTATCAAGTGTTAAAACTGCTGTAAGATGAATGTTGTTTATTGCAGCTCTCTACCATTTCCTAGGACTGTTTTTCATCGGAGAATCCAACACAGTGACTGCTGTTAGATAGCCCTTTTTGCACAGTATCCTGAAAACCATGTTGTAATACCAGACGTACGTTCCTTCCCTGTATGAGTGCAGCGATGCCAAACAGCAACATGAAGAGTAGCGATGGTTACTGTAGTCTCCCAGTAGTCAATTCACATGAATGCAACTTGGTTTACTTTGGTCATAGTCCTTCTTAATGAATGAATAAACACAAATCTCACTTCAAGATTTTGTACCAGCTAATGTACCCAAACATTATTTTCTTACAAGACAGCCTCATGGAAAACACCTGAAATGTCCGTCTAGGCTTCTGAACCTCTCTAAAATCCTGGGTAGAAGTTCACAGGACAATAATGTGTTTTCAATGGCAGCGTCCCACTTTTCCAGTGTGTTAAAAGCCTCAGACAATTTGATCTCAGTAGGAATTCCCAAATGAGAAGCATGAACAGAGTTAAAAGAAAGGAATGCCTTAAAACGAGAGAAGCTAAATGTTACGTCAACGTATTTGAAGGTTAAAAGCCTTTTCCTCATCTAGTCTTGGCTTAGTGCTTTATAGAAAACAACAAATGTAAATATTCATTGCAGAACCTGTCTTGTGCAACCAAAAATTTTGAGGATGGGAGCCAAGGGTCTTGTCTATTCAGTGGGAAAGCCCAAACAGAAACAGCACGTCTCTGTTTTGATATCCAGTGCATAATGACGGAGTAAGCTCTCCTGTCAGAAAGTAGTTATTAATTTTCTTTTAGGCAGTCTTGGAACTGGACCACACTATAAATATGTGGTTAGCGTGAAGTATCTAGTGTTCCTAAGAACACATTTAGAATTACTTTCATTAGCTCCAGATGGTTTTTAGACCATAAATGTGTTCTTTGGGCAAATACGCAGTACACAGGTAGGGAGTCACTTCACTGAAAATATCAGCGTTTTTATATGACATGATACAAACTGTTATTTGAGCAATTTGTATCTGAACCAGATAGAACAACAGCATTTAGAAAATAGCGGCTTGTTTCTCTGGAGACGCCATCTCATCAGCTGCTCACCTGTATTTATAACTAAAAGTTGTCAAGAAACAATATCTAAAAATTTCAGTGGTGAAATTAGATTGGACTACAAACCAAAGAGTGTATAATGAATTTTTACGCTAACCCTCCTAACTTTTATCATTTAAAGGACAGGAATTATACTTCTTAAGGAAACAGCATTGCAAAATTTCACATTAAATAAATCCCTTGGTAAATTGACTTAGGAATAAATATTATTGGAACAGCACTCCTTGGTTGGATTTGAGTTGTTTTCAATGCCATGAGCTGTTTACACCACGAGAAGGAGATTACCTTTCATTTTACCACAGTAAATAAGAGACTTAAACATGAATAAAAGAGCTTTTCGTGGAGCAACTAAATGTTGAATGCTTGTGGAAAAGAAGACAAAAGAAGAAAGTACTGCTGCAATAAATCCACTGGATATCCTCCGCTTGGTGTTGTAGCACCTTTGTGAAATGTTGTTGACCAGTTGTAGTTGCCTGGTGTGGTTACCTTTGAGAAAGCTTATGATCAAAGCGCTGGAAGTATGTGAAAGAGCACAGAACTGTATGTTTGCAAGTTTCCAATGAACTCGTTTTATTACTAACGAAATAATTTAATTCTACAGGGAAATATTTATAGAGGAAATACAAATGCAAAATCAATTTTTGATAGCAAGAAATAAGCAATTAAGTTTTTAAAATGAAATGACAAATGTATGAACTTGTTGCTACACTAAGACAGAGGCAACATTTTGTCTTTCAAAATTATCGTACCATTTCATTGGTCTCATAATTTTCTAGTTCAAAGCAAAACACTTTTCTCTTTTCCTGCCTGTGTAATTATGTGGTTAACTAGAGACACACAGCTCAGCTGAGAAGACAGGAGACAAACAGCACTTCGTAATGCAGAAGTGATCTACACTTAGTTTTCGCTCCTCAGCCTACAAAATGCAAACATTTACGGCACCAAGGTAGCAAGCATCTTCGCCAGAGGGTCAGCAAGTCTTGGTCTTGCTACCACGTGTATGTGTGTATATTGTGTTTCGCTTGTAGCTAGGCTGGACGGACCCAGTTTAATTTTTTTTAATTTGTACTTGAATTTTGAGAATGGAAGTGTGGATTTGGATGCTGTCGTGTTTGAATAGCGTTGCAGAAGCTTGACTTCACTTTAAAAAAACTTTCCTGAGTACAGAGATTGCAGCTTGGTGTCACTTGCTGAAAATCAAACTGCTGTTAAAGCCTTGATTGTGAGGGTGAACAATACATCTGGGAATGAGCCTTCTAGCTTACTCTTCAAGTGCTCTCTGAACTAAACGTGCCAGAGGTAAGGGTTCTGAATTTGTCACTCCCCTTAGGAAAGGGTTAGGCTATGTAGAGAAGCATTAGCCCAATGATCACTTTCATAAAGAGCAGCGAGTTAAAATCAGCTGTTACAGTTACGGGCTGAGGAAGCCGGTGGGCCAGACCCTGATGTCACTGTCTCAGCTTGTGGAGCTGAGAGAGACATTTTACATTCAGGAAACAATGAAATTGCTGCTTGTGAAATAACACTTTCCTTATGTACAGTCTGTCTTGTTTAACACCTTCTAACTCTTCTCATGTCCTATAATTTACCTGGTTATTGTCTGTGTTCGACTGTGATGAAATACTAGAGAAGGCAAAAAAAACCTGCTCCCACTCTGCCATGGATGTCTGTGGTCTTCTGAAGGAATCACAGTTCCTCGTATTCTCCATCTGTACTACACTAAGTCTCTCAGATGGGCACGGATTTTTGTTCTTGTGCTTGGACCCCACAGATACCAGAGGAGTCCTGAAGTCTGTCAGCTGTTACGTCTGTTAAAATGACCCCTCTGAGCCTCTGTGAGAATGAAAAACTGCTCCGTGTGGGTGAATTTCAACCGCTTCAAGAAGGAGACAGGATAACAAGAAGTGCTATCCAAGTAGAGTGTTTTGAGATTAATTAAAGCATCAGAAGCTCACAGTACAGTCAGAACTGTGCAGTGAAAGAAACTGAAGGAGGTTACGGATAGCAGTTAAATTGTTGATTTATGAAAATAACACATTATTCTTTGAATGTCAGAATTTCCCACAGGCTTACTGATGAAATAGTCACACAGCTTTGGCAGAAATGGAGGCTGCTGGGGAAAATAAGTAATGAGTGGAGTTTGCAGTTTTTATTTTTCAAAAATGATTGCCTGTTTAAACTTTTAAACGTAGTAATCCGTAGCTCTGGCACTCTTTGCAGAGCATAAACTGTAGTGATATGCAGCGATGTGAACTGGTGGGGAACATAAGGCAGAATGAAAGAACTATTCAGTATTTGTTTCATTTCCTGTTTTTCTTCCTTCTCTGGAGTCCATAGTGGTAGTCTGACGGTGAATGTTTAGTTTGACAGTGGAGATAATAATATCAGGATGGAAAGTTAGGGTGAAGTTGTATCACCACTTGGCCATGCTGGCCTACCGAGGAACAAGGTGTCAAAACCAAAAGACAAGGAGGGCCCATTTGCCACTTACAAGTCACAAGCAAACAGAAACAGACTTAATTTAGGGACAATCAAGACATACGTAATTTAAACAAGCAAAAAAAATCCCTATCACCAAGAAACAAAAGAGAGATCCACACTGAAAAATACCTTCTTGAGTCCAGCTCTGCTACACCCTCAGGAGATGAGTCCTCCGTGAGCTTTCTCTGGCTAGTGTGGGGGGACTTCCATGGGCTTTGGAAGCACCCAACCAGTCCAGCCTGGGTCCATTCCTCAGAGTTGCAGTCTCTTTAAGGATCTATCTTTCCCTTATTATTGGTCTTCCTCACGGATTTCCAGGCACACTTTTCCTCTGTTGATCTCTGAGGTCTCCAAAGGCGGTCAGTGCCTCTTCTCACCATGGTCTGAAGGGCCACGGTTGCTCAAAGCAAGGAAGGAATATGACTTGTGTGTGGTTCAGAACTGGAAGGAGTATCTGATACACCTGGAGGTTGTGCTGCCATTCAGAGGGACCTTGATAGGCTGGAGCAAACCCAAATCTGATGAAGTTCAATAACTGGAGAAGGCAAGTCCTGCTTCTGAGGAGGAGCATGCACTGGTACAGGCTGGAGACCAGCTGGAAAACTTTGCAGAAAAGGCTCTAGGAATGCTGATGGACAAGTTGGATGTGAGCCAACAGTATGTCCTAGCAGCATAAGGTCAAAAGCCTCCTGGGTTTAATTAGTAGAGAATTGCCAGCAGGCTGGACAAGGTAACCATTTCCTTCCCTTCTCAGCCCTGGTGAGACACATCCAGAGTGTGGGGACCAATGCTGGAGTGCCCAGGACAAGAGATATGAGCACACAAGGCCAGCAAAGAACAAAAAAGATGGTTAAGTTCTTGGAACATTTCCTGCATGAGGAGAAGTTGAGAGAGTTGGGACAGTTTAGCCTGGACAAAGGAAGGCTTGTGGGTGTCTTATACATGTGTATGGGTACCTAATGTAAAGCAGTAAGAAGATGGAGCCAGACTCTTCTATGTTATCTAGTGACAGATCAAGAAGTGGTGTCCACAAACTGAAACGAGAAATTCAACCTAAACGTAGGAAAAACTTTTTTACCGTGGGGGTGGCTGAGCACTGACACAGGTTGCTCAGAAATACAATCTCCATCCTTGGAGATGCAGAAAACCTAGCTAGACATGGCTGTGGGCAACCTGCTCTAGCTGAGCCTTCACTGAGCAAGGGTGATTGGACTAGACAATCACCAGAGGTCCCTTCACACTTCAACTCTTCTGTGATGCTGTTGCCCTTCAGACTCATGACAAGTTTATCACTTGTATATTGCAGTATTTGTTCCAAGGACTGCTTCTGTATCTACATTTCATGGGTCTGAAGAAAGTACATAATCAGTCCCTGGAACCGAGACTAGCTACTTTTGGACTGACTTTTGAATATTCTAATTTGCCATGCTATTTTATAAATGTTGTCAGAACAGCTTCCATCAAAATATCTCCAGAGAAGAGTGACCAGGTTCAGGCCCATGAAAGACAAGGTGTATATTCATGGGAAAGGATTAGATCTAGTTTACTAGATCCAGACCAGTTAAAAGATTGTTCCTGCAAATCTCAAAGGCCTCTAAGCTCTCGAGAGAAAGGTGGGATTAAGGTATTTTGCTACCTTTTGCATTAGCAATCTCTAGAAATGGTTAGTTTCTGTTGGGACTTTTCACTGATGATTCTATTCTATTCTTCCGACCTTGTGTGCTCTTCCAGAGTCCAGTGCAGAGATACAACCATGCATGTAAGAAAGTGCCCTTTGTTGTATTTAACTACTGACAGATGAGTTGACAACTATACCAAGCCCTGGAGGTTACTTGAAGAATCCACAGTTTAAAACTGTTAGGCAATCCCTGTATGCTGAGTTTTCCACAGAGCTCTCACAGAAGTCTTCCTATCTTTCCGCAGGGCTCAAGTGATGGAATAATGTGATAGGCAAGTGTTGGCACCAGGAAATCTACAGACTCAAGGGTTGCTGACAAACAAAAGATTATGTAATGGCTCATTTTTTGACCCAATAGCACTCTTCCTGCCAGAAGACCTGCAGAAGATTCAAGACCTGAGTTACGTTGTTTACCTGGGAAATTAAGCTTGCATTTGTGGTTGTAGTTTTTGTTTGTAGAAGCTACAGATACTCATCAGTTTATGAATTTATCACCGGCAATCTAAAACAATCTGTGTATATTGCATGCAAGCAAACCGTGATATTGATGTACCTGACATACCTCTTAAAAGCGTCTGGACTTACCGCAGGCAATCAGGCTGCTTGTGCATCTGCTGCCAGGCAGAAAAAGCATGGAGAAACCTCATGTGGGAAAGAACTCTCTTCTTCATAAGATTTTCCCTGATAAAACTTGATTAGATTTTTTCTCATTTAAGTAGCTAATACAAAACAGTGTATAATTAAAGTGAAAATAGATGTAGCCAACAGGCAGAGTTAAAGAGCAGCAGCTTAGTGCCAGAACTGTTACAGCCATTGGCAGTAATCGTGTCGTGGTCACGGACATGTAAAAAATGCACCTTTCCTGTCACTCACTGCTCGTGTGGACACTGTTTGTGTTCTGTCTGTCTCACTTTCACAAAGCACAAAATTGCAATGGCCCATCCACTCTGCAGGGAGCAATAGCACATCATCGAGAAGTTTACTTCCAACTCTTTTTTTTTCCCCCTTGGAGCAGATTAATGATGATAGAAGTGTTTGCAGCTGCCTATCTGTCAGCAGAAAATAATAACATAAGGCAGCCAGAACTGCAGTGATAGACTTACTGGAAGGATATTCCACAATCAGGTTAAACTTCACAGAATCACAGAATCACAGATTCACAGAATCATCATGGCTGGAAAGGACCTCCAGGGTCATCGAGTCCAACCTTTATCCTATTATCTAACTGCTAGA
>JAOXOE010030943.1:0-12458 GCA_028565055.1 Phoeniculus purpureus
CCCCTCCTGCTAGAGAACTTCCTCCTAACAGCCCATTTCAATCTGCCCTTCTCTAATGTGAAACAATTGCCCCTCATTCTATCACTCCAGGCCTTTGTAAACAGCCCCTCTGCAGCCTTCTTGTAGCCCACTTCAGCCACTGGAAGGTCACTATCAGGTCCCCCTGGAGCCTTCTCTTCTCCAGGCTGAACAATCACATCTCCCTCAGCCTGTTCCCATAGCAGAGGGGCTCCAGCCCCCTGATCAGGTTGATGACCTCCTCCAGACCTACTCCATCAGGTCTCTGTCCTTCCTGTACTGAGGGCTACAGAGCTGGATGCAGAACTCCAGGTGAGGTCTCAGCAGGACAGAGCAGAGGGGTAGAATCCCATCTCTCGGTCTGCTGGCCACAGCCAGCAGCTTTGGTGCAGCCCAGGATGCAATTTGCCTCTGGGCTGCAAGTGCACATTGTCTGCTCATGGCCAGCTTCTTGTCCACCAGCTCCCCCAAGTCCTTTTCCTCAGGTTTGCTTTCTGTCACCTCCTCCCTCAGCCTGTGTGGATAGTGAAACAGGTTACCCGCCAGCCCCTTTTAATGCCCTGTGCAGAGCGCACTGTCCTGCCAGCCCTCTGTCATCCAGCAGTAGAGAAAATGTCAGGGTAAGTACAGTCATCTCACTGTGCTGGACTCACTGAATGCAGATCAGAATTAAGACTCTTGCAGTGAATCTGACAGAAGTAGCTGGGCTTGGTTCTAATTTTGGACACTAAATCAGTTGATCACTGACAGGGCCCCTTGGAAGTCTTCTTGGCACATGCAGTGAAACTCTACCCAGAGCTAGTAAAAACAACATATGTTCCCAGAAGCTGCTTAGGAAGCTCTTTTAAGTGCTGGGGAGTATCTGCAAAAGACTTAAAGCCTCAGAGTAGAAATGAGGACACCAAGAAGCAGCAGCTGACAGAACTACGCTCCAGCTTTGGCAGTACTGGCTAAAAGGATTATGGCTGAAACTCCTGTAAACAACTGTAGGAGTGGTTGGAATCCTAACGAGGACTGCAGTAAGGGCAGAAATGCTCTTAGTGGCAGGAATTGCAATACTGGGGGTGTAAAAAGTGTTTGGTATAACTGGTATGTGAGATTCAGTGATGATATCCAGACACTTCTTGTTTAAGCGCCTGCTTTTCTCTTACATTGTTTTATATTATCTCGCAACGGTGGGGATGTTTCAGCCTTGGAAGAGAATGTCAGAATTCCTGCCTGAGGGGGCATTTTCTGCTCTTGGACAGTAAAAGATTCTTGTGATCAAAGGAGGAACAGACTGACAAAAATGGTGTTTCTGTTTGTGACACAAAATATTAGTCTAATGAAAGTTATGAATTGTTTTTAAAACCTGCTTATTCTTAAAATCTGAACTGTACATTAAGCCATACATGCACTAGAAGTTAGCAATGTACTGCTTCAGTCAGGATGCTTCTCCAGACACTCTGTACTTTCTGGAGTTGCAGCAAAGTCTTGAGCTGACTGCAGCAAACTCTAGGAGGAAGGGGCCTGGTGCCATGTTGTCTTAAGTATAATTGGAAAAGTGTGGTGATGACAATCTGCTGCTGTGTTTGCCTCAAAGCCTGTGTCATTCTGAGCAGATCAGTGTTCCTGATGGGCTGCTAAACAGCAGTCTGCAGTGCTGCTGATGGGTGCAAGGTACAGTTGTGGTATTAAGAGACTGCCCATACTCCTTGTACTCAATAATATTGCAGACTCTGGTGTACAGAGTGCATCTCAGTGCAGCTGCATACCTAGGTACAGGCTGTGAAGCTATCTGCAGCCCTCCCTCTGCACAGAGGAGAGCTGAGTTTATAATACACTTCTGTTCCACAAGGTTAACTGGACAGTGAAGAGGTACAGTTGCAGTTTATGGCTCTGATACAAGCACCAGTGCACTGACAGTGGCTCAGGACTCAGCTGCTGATGTCGGTACTCAGGATGTCAGTTTTATACTGGAATGTTGCTGCTGTCAGTATTGGGTACAGCTAGATTGAAGTTACCCTGGATTTGTGTGCACAAGATGGATTCCAGATTAGCAGAATAAGGTGAGAATTTGTATGCAGATGCAGGGACTAGCATCTCCAACTCCAGCAGTATAAATTCTTACAGAATAAATTGAAAATGTCTTGTAAATACATTGCTCATCTCTTCATGCTCTGATCTTTTATCTGCTTAGTCTTGGTGAGGACCTTGATTTGTATTTTAGGAAAAGGAGGAAATTTGCAAGGTTTTTTACTGTTTTGGTAATTAAAAAACTTGTAATACAAGGACTCCTAAATTATTTTCATAGAATCACAGTGTATTGGGTTGGAAGTGACCTCCAAAGGGCATCCAGTCCAACCCCCATCTGCAGCAAGCAGGACCATGACTCACCAGACCAGACTGCCCAAAGCCCCATCCAGCCTGACCTTGACTGGCTCCAGGGATGGGGCCTCCACCACCTCTCTGGGCAGCCTGTTCCAGGGATCTGCCACCCTCAGATCAAGAACTTTTTCCTGATGTCCAGCCTCAATCTGCCCTTTTCCAGCTTCAAACCATGACCCCTTATCCTGTCATTCCCTGCCCTTGTGAACAGGCTTCCCCAGCCTTCTGATGGCCTTCCAGGGATTGGAACATCGCTATAAGGTCTCTGTGAAGTCTTCTTCTCTTCATCCTGAACTCTCTCAGCCTGTCTCTGTAAGAGAAATACCTGCTTTCGTAGGTATTTCTGCAATAGCAGGTACATTTTGAGCGAGGCTGTGCATCATGTTACCATTCTATCTGGGTTGAATATGAAGCACAGAGCAAAGAGAGTGATGTGGTATCTTAGATTCTGCTCAGGAGCTGGACATTGATTAATTCCACAATAGGAACTGTGGTGGAACACCAGGGGATAATGCCAGAATGGACTGCAGCTACAGTGGCTTCCCATTCTGTGCAGAGTTTGGAGTGTGGGCATTGTATTGAAACAGACAGGATGCTGATTAAGTGAAATAAGGTAAAAGTTAAAAATGTCCTAAACTTAAATTACACAGGAAAAGGATCCTTCTAGTCTTTGAGGAGCTCGATACGCTTTAGCCGAGTTGTGTGCAGTGGTATCTACGAAGAGGAGGGGACTGACAAACAGACCTGAATTCATAGGGCACGTAAACTTTTTCCTTTCTGTTGCAGTGCTGTAAGGAAGAACTTTGGATTAGGATGAGATTGAAACCCTGACACAGGAACTCAAAAATCAGTAGATATTTATAACTGTGCACAACATTACATTGCAGTGAGTCATGTTTTGACTGATATATTGAATCAGAGTGTTATTCAATTTAAAATAGAATTTTTATTTAGAGTATAGCAATTAGAACAGATATTTCATTGAAAATGGAGTTTGACGAGAAGCCTGACTTTAGCAGCTCCTACCCTAACAATTCAAGTCATTAGGAATACCACAAAACTGTAGAATGGTTTGGGTTGGAAGCAAGGTCTAAAGGTCATCTAGTTGAATACCCTGCAGGGACATCTTCAACTAGATCAGGTTGCTCAGAGCCCCTTCCAACCTGACCTTGAATATTTCCAGGGATGGGGTGTCTACCACCTCTCTGGGTAACCTCTTCCAGTGAAAAAACTTCAGTGTAAAGCTTAAAGGTTCATGAAAACTTGCCTGACCTCAAAGGACTCTTCCAGATTTCTAACATTTTTCTCGATTTTCTGCGCTGGCCACAAACTCCCAAGTTTTCTTATTTTTCTGTGGAAAAATAGTTTTCGTTTTCAGAACCGCTGTTCCTATAACTTCTCCAGGAAACAGCGACTACCTGTGAAGAGTGGAAACGTTGTATGGCAGGCAATCATTAATACAGACCATGACAACTCTTGTGACCTAAAGATGGAGAAATTGACGTACATTGAATATTTAGCTATATGATTTTATATTTTAAGTTCTCCAAAATGTATGTATGCAATGCTTTTTGAGTAGGGCGACTGAGATAGGAGCACAGATTTCTATAAGCGTGCAGAAAGTGTGACTTCATGGGGAAAAAACAGCAAATACCGGCTGTTCTCAGCGCGTTTGTGTTGTGGAACAGCATGAAATTATATTGAATTAGGTGAGCCAGCTGTCTGATTTTGTATAGACACCTTTTTCTCTTGATGTTCTTTCACAGTTGTAAGTAGCTTTTCTTTTTGGACTGACTACTCTGTGGTAAGCTGGAAGGTTAACTATGTGAAGTCAGGTGCTATTTTGGTTCTGTGTTTTGCTTCCCAGTGATACCACTTAAGGAAAGAATCTGTTCTGCTGACTTCTGAGCTGCTGTGATAAATGAATCTATAGACAAAGAAATATTCCGTGTTTTGGAACTCAAAATAGTGTTGGTTATTTTCCTCTTCAGGCAGCTGGCGTATGATCATATCATGAGCTGCATTTGATAATTACCTGTTTCCAGGTTTCCACTTATTCCATTTATCATCAGGCTGGTGTTTGGTGTGGAACTCTTGAAATTAAGAAGCATGACGTTAAATTTCACTGCTTGATATAGTGAAATAACTGACTCTTGCTGAAGTAACGGGCAGAGTTACAGATAGAGTTAGGCAGGTGAGTGTGATTCAAAACAATTCAGAATTTCAAGACCTTTAATCCTTTTCATCTGTAATTATCCAGTATCTAGAAGCTATTTGTGTCTTTTGATAAAACTGGTGAGTGGACCTTGCCAGGAAATCCTACAGTACTGGAAAGCTTTAAGAAATAGCTACGTGTAGGAACTCGGTTCAACTTCTGCATGTTTCTACAGCCTCTTTTTCTTGCTGCAGTTTCCATTGTAGCGAGGATGCTCTATCTGAATCATACCCGAATGCCATCTTCCATTTCCATGTCTGCTCCCTCATTTCCTGAATGAAACTTGAGATTTTAAAAAGATGTGCAACAAATATGTTTAAAATAAACACAAAAAGTGATCTGTGTTCTATTCTGTCAGCTGTTCCACAGAGCCTGTGAGCTGTGGTGACCTGACAGGTCTGTTTGCACAGCCTCTCTGCACTGTCATAGTGTGTGAGGCAGCTCCTGGGCCAACTGCCAGCCTTTTCCTCTTTACGAGGCAGCAGGCAAAGCCTTAACATTCCTGGTTTCTTCTTTTTTGCTGCTGTTCCTCATCACAGAGCATCAGTGAAAGGAGATTCATTTTTTAATGATGAGTGTAATGATGGAACACTGCCATTGATTAAATAGTTGGTTAGGAAACTGGCCTGAAAGAATTCTTCTCATTATGGCTTTTGTTTCAATATTCTGGTTTGGCTTTTTTCCTGCTTTTCTAAATAGGTTAACAAGCTGCCTTTATCCAAGCCAGAAAACTCAACATTCAAAAATCTCTAAAAGCTGAAAACTTTGGGTTTCCTCTCACTGTTTGAAGGAAAAATCAAAAAGATGCCAGGTGCCAAACCTCAAATGAGAAATGGGACATTGTCTCAGGGAAGTTCTGACCTAGAAATCAGATTTATTGCATAGTGGTGTGCAACAGAGCTTGGGAGGACTTCAGATCCTCTTAGATCCTTCGGATCTTCGTAGTTTTATGAATGAGAGTAATTCCACTGATGGCAACACAGCTGGTCTCAAGCCTAAAGCTGACCAACTGCAAGAGTTAAAAATGGACTTTGTAGAGTGGGACCAAAAACCAGTTTAACTGCTTGTAATAGCTGTAGAGAAAAGGGACCAGCAGCATGTTTTCCACAAACAGAGACTGTTAGAAGTCTTGAAGCTAGGATGCCTTTCAAGTTCCTTATAGCTACAGCCTATAGGAAAGGTATCTAGAGTCTCTTAAGCTCATGGCTATGTGTCCTCAAGCTTTAGGACTCCCCAGCCTACCTTATAGCTTTTTTGGGCATGTGCACAGCCTTAGCAGCATTTGAGTTCTTTGAAGCATTGCATCAGAGACTAGCAGCTTGCCTACCCTTCTTTTGGGGTTGTGTAATGTTGTTTAGTTTCGGAATCCCTAGACAGATTCTGTAGTAGAGCTGTCACAGAGGACAGAAACTTGTGAGGAGCAGAAGCTTTTGCAAGTGTGTAAAGCAATTCTCTCCATCAGCAGAAATCCTGTCACTTGACCAGATTTACTAGGTGGCCAATACAGCAGAGTTTCTTGTTGCTGCTCTTGTGACTTCCAAACTCGCCTGGCTCTTGAACAGTTTCTCTTTTTGCCTTCTTCCAGATACCTTAGTGCTGCTGTCTTTGGAATTTCTGCCAAGTGAACAAGTTGTTGATTAAAAAAAGAATGCTGGCAATTGCGGAGATTTTTTAAGGTTACAGGGGCTCACTGGCTCCATATTTCAACTTTCTGGGTATATTCTAGCTCCTCTTCTGGCTATTCTCACTATTCCCTGAAGGCACATCAGGATATGTGACTCAGTATGACCAGGCAACGAGCTGCCTTGAGCTGGGACTGAAATGATTTTGTGCTAGGCTTGGTCTTCATTCATGAAGGATAAGGCTGTGTCTTAGTAAGTAATTAAGAGTATTGGTTAATCCTGTGCATCCTCTTTCCCTTGGTCAAGTTCTTCTGTAAAAGTGCAGAGACTAGGGGTGGAGGTTTGAAGATATGAAAATCTGTGTTAAAATCAGAGTCCTCAATAAGAATGGGTGGGAATGCCCCTTTCACCTTCTGTTAGGAATTGCTGAGGAAGCCCAGATGAAACCCTTTGTTTTGAAAGCTCAGTCTGCCCCCACTGCAGGAGTGCTGTGTTTTAACTTTAGGACATTCATGAACCCTTAAACTATAAGCCTGACATCTTCAAAAACACCACAAGGCTTTTAATGAGGCTGGTTGTATGACAGTGAAGCAGAAGTGGCAGTGCTAACTGTATTTGAAAAGAGGAAATAAAAATGATGATGGCAAATATTACTTAACATGCAAAATAGCCAAATGTTTCACTTGTGCTTACTGAGAATTAAAGGTCGATGCAATGGGCAAAGGGCAAAGCCATCAGGGTGGCAGAGCTGTAGTCTCTCCTAGTCAAAGAGAAGCAGCATTTCCCAGCAGAAATGTGGAAAGCAGTGGAGGGGAGGTTGTCCCCCACTGCTTTCTTTAAAGATTTCAGCCTCAAATGCTTGTCACTACTGCTTAGCTGAAAACACATTCACAAATCTAGCTGTTACTGTGCACGCCAGTTGTCACAGTTTTCCTATTACCCATGTTACTGTCATCCCAAAACAAAACGAACTGATTACTTTAGTTAATGTGTTAATAGGCTGAAACAAAACCAAAATACAAAGGGTTCAAAAAATACTTAAAAATTGTGGGCAAAACTAAAATGAACTCAATTTGGGGAAAAAACAGAAGACACATTGAATTAACCCCCCATAAGAACCTCCCACAAAGACATACAGAGATTAATCACATGTTCTTACGTAACTGGGCCAAGCTGGTATGTCTAACCCTTTAAAGAGAAGAGATTTCCAGCAGTTCTTTCTCCTTGTGGAAGTGTGGAGTCCATTTAATCCATGCACACATCCCTTAGCATCATCGGGGTTTTTAAACAGTTCTCTGTCTTGTGTGCTTCCATGGCAGTCCACCATTTCCAGTGTGCCAATTCCTACAGCTGTGCACCAGTGAAAGACTATTTCAGTGCACAATGGAATTCAGACAAAACCTTGCTTCCACTGATTCTTGAGGTACCTGTCTCTCTCTTCATTCACCGCATTCCCAGGGCAAGGCAGCTGCTGTGCCTAGCACAAAGACAGTGTCTGTTCTCTCCCAACAGAAAAACAAAGCCAAGTGGAGGAGCCCAAAACCCAAACCTGGAAGCTCCAAACCAGTCGTACCAGTTCACAGAGATGAGACTATTTCACAAGTTGCCATAGCAACTTACCAATACCTCAGGCCACAAACCCCACTCCAATTCAAACCACAACAGTAGCTCTGTCTGTAAAAAGAGGATCCTTTACGGTATCACAGTATCACAGAACATTAAGGATTGGATGGGACCTCGAAAGATCAGCCAGACCAATCCCCCTGCCAGAACAGGATCACCTAGGTCAAGTTGCAGAGGAATGTGTCCAGGCAGGTTTTAAATATCTCCAGAGAGGGAGACTCCACAACCCCCCTGGGCAGCCTGTTCCAGTGCTCTGTCACTGTCACTGTGAAGAAGTTCCTTCTCATATTTATGTGGAACCTCCTGTGTTCAGCTTACAATCAGTGCCCTTGTCCTATCATTAGATGACACTGTTTCCTGCATCGAGGGATGCAGTTCAGGCTCTGAGGAATCAGGCCTGTCTGATCAGCATTTTGCCAGACAAGCCACACTGAATAATTGAAGAACTCACCAGTTCAGAATGGCCGAGGGTTTGGTGTCTGCAGATCAGTGTGTGACTCATAGGAGGCCTGACAAGTCCCTCAGAAACTAAGAAGAGTGGTTGTACCCCTCTCTGCTTGACCAACATGCTTTCCTCAGGTCTCTAATGTAAAAACCCGAATACCAATACAGTAGTAATCTTCCATTGTATTTTTCTCAGCATATGTGATGGCATTGTGACAGAGTTTCTGGTTTGTATGCACTAACTTGCTTAACTTTTTTCTTCTTTCTGTATATATTTATAGAGTTAATAAACCTCTTCCATTGTCCCTAAGAAATCCCATTGTCTGGCAAATTCTGAGATCTCATTGAGACCTAGCTGCTTTTCCTTCTGGATTCCTCTCTTCCTTTGCAATGCATCTTTTTCACTTTGATATCCTAAACCAGGGGAAGGAGGAAGAGTTTTAGGAGAATACACTGCAGTTTTTTCAACCAGGAATTTAGGTTTTAAATCATGAGATCATTGAGCCTCTTGCAGACTTGCTTGGGCTTCTTATGATTGAAGCCAATTAGAATTTAATCAACCTGGTGCTGCTGCTTGACTGATGTTTTCCTCAGACCTTCAGTCTAGTCTAATGGTGAGCACAGCCTTTCTGAGCCCTGCCTAAAGAAGCAATGCTCAGAACCAATTGCACGTAGTCCCAAAACTCTGTGATGAGGCTAAAAAACTGCAACTTGAGAATGCAAGCTAACAGATTCTGTTGAAAGAAACACAAAAATGCAGAGCCATGAAGATGATGAAGGAAGTAGAACACCTCTCTTGTGAGGAAAGGCTGAGGGAGCTGGGTCTCTTTAGCCTGGAGGAGACTGAGGCGTGACCTCATTAATGTTTATAAATATGTCAGGGTTGGTTGTCAGTAGGATGGAGCCTGGCTCTGCTCAATGTCATCTAGTGATAGGGCAAGGGTCAGTGGATATCAGCTGAAACATAGGAGGTTCCATGTGAATGTGAGAAGGAACTTCTTCCCAGTGAGGGTGACAGAGCACTGGAATAGGCTGCCCAAGAGGGCTGTGGAGTCTCCTTCTCTGGAGGTGTTTAAAACCCGCCTGGATATGTGCGACTTGGTCTAGGTGATTCTGCTGTGGCAGGGGAATTGGACTAGATGATCTTTCGAGGTCCCTTCCAATCCCTCATGTTCTGTGATTCTGTGATTATGTCTGGGGCAGATTAATAATAGGGCTACTCTGTAAAAGATAGTCTAATTTTCTGTCTTGCAGCCTTTTTGTCCAAGGCACTGCTCAGGTGCACAGTGTTTGAGCAGGCTTGAGGCTGGCATTAGTGTGAGCTCTGAGGTGGAGGAGCCATTCCTCCACTTCCAACACTTTTTTGATCATTGGTACTGTGTGTTCTTGCCTGGGGAAACTATACGTATATGCAATGGAAATGATCAGCTTTCTTAAAATTCTTTAATCCCCCCCAACTGCCTTTTACCGAAGATTTTAAAGTGCATTTCTAAGAGTGCTCCTGTCTTCTTCTATGCACAGATCTGACCCTTTGTAGCATTGCTCTACAGGCAGCCAAAAGATGCTGCTGGATGCAGTTACTGCCCTGTGTAGTTTCCTAGAGTCTGATGTAAGATCTTTCTTCTCTCTTGGTTTCAGCTCAGTTGTTAGACAGAGTGACTGAAGCAATGAGAGAGAAGATTTGAATGAGAACAGAAAGATTAATTTCTGCTAATCCACAGCATTAAACTAACCTGCTTGAAGCAGCATTGCAAGGACATTGATGAGCAGCAATGAGTAGGCAGAGCTTGTGGAAGTGACACTTGGATTGGGGAGCTTTGGATGTGATCTTGCACCTCACAAAATAGATCACATCCAGCAGTACTAAGTGTTCTAGAAAGGTAAATGTTCTGAAAGCTTTTGCATGGCTTCTCCAGTGGTGGTGGATTTGGGTTGGTTGCTGGATTCCTTACATCTGTGTAAATGCTGTTTAGGAGAGGTAGTTGTTAAGTAGAGAGAAGTAAATCTAACGTTAGCAAAGTTGTCTTAAACTTGTCTGTGTAGCCTTCTGAATTCAGTGATTTTTGCCTCCTCACTTAACTAGAAGCAGTGGTATTATGTGCAACTGGAAATGTTTCTCATCTGTGAGAGCAGATTGTTAATGCAGTGGTGAGATCGCAGTAAAAGGGTTTTGGTGATGGCTGGAGTCCTTGGGCTGTGTCACACAGTGGACCAAATGCTGAAGACTGCATGTGGCACTTGAGAGGATCCTACAGTAAGGGCACTGGCAGGGTTAGCTGCCATGACAACTGCGTGGCTGGTGACTGCCCTGTGTGGATATTCTAGCAGAGAGCTGAGGGTCATTGATATTCCGAGTGTTTCTCAGAATGCTGCAGTCAGTAGACACCCTTTCCTGTAGTGCTGCCACTGCTTGCTGGTATCATGGTACATAAAACGGGCACATTTTTCAATGGGTATCTGGGAGATAAATTAAAAAAATACAGTTTTCCATAAAAGCAGGTTTTTGTTTTGCCTCTTTCCATGGTTTACATCTTTATTAGCTTGTACATGGCTTTTATTTCCAGATCTCATTTGAGCGTGTAATGCTAAACACAATAAAGAAACAATTATACAGCAGTGTTTTAGTCCTTAACATCAAAACTCCAACTTGTTACCTGCAGACACTTTCTTCTGTTTACAAGGGAGCTAGAATTAGTTCCGTGGGATATCTTGTCGCATGTTTGGGTTTCATGGTTTTTAAAGCAGACATTTGCTCCTCCACAAGCAAGCTTTTAGTGACTTGTGAAGAGGGAGGGATTTTTTCATGATCTTTGAGTTTGTGCTTTTAAAGAATCTCTAAAACCTTTCCCTTAGGATATATTTCACTGGGGTTATGAGAAACATGATTGCTGGGAGACTTAAGGACAGACAGAGCTGCAAATGGTGTAAAAGGGATTATATTTCTTTTAATGTCCTCTTTTAATAGTAGAGGGAATTCTTTTTTTTTTTAACAAGACATTAAAATATGGAAATTAAATGCCTCAGAGCATAAAGAAATAAATGTGTAGGTGCAATCATTTTAACTCCAGAGATTTTCCCATTAGCAATTCATTTAGAAATACTAGAAGCTTTGATCTTTGAGCAATGTTTATAACTGGTCTTGTCGATGCTGTCAACACAATGTGCAGTTACAGGCAAGAGGACAGGTGTTGAATGCAAAAGAAGGTGTTTTAGAGGTGAGGGACATTCACATTTTCCCTTCTAGACCCTGAGGTTTTCTGCACTGCTAGGAGAGCTGAAGTACTTAAGAACTGCAGTATTTTCGTCATCATAAAGGAATATAATGGTGGGGTGGAAGAGGCTGTATTCCATAGCCTGAAGGGAGCAAAGAAGACTTCAAGGCCTTAGGACAATTGGTGAAAGAGTCTGGGGCACAAATTATGTTCTCCTCATTACTTCCATTTTTGAGTGAAGACATGGGCTGGAATAGAAGGATTCAGTCCATAAATACCTGGCTACGAGACTGATGCTACAGGCAGGACTTTAGGTTCTTTGACAATGGCTGGTTTTATAAGACACCAGACCTGACAGTTACACATGGGAAAGGTTTATGTCAAAAGAGGAAAAGGGTTCTGGGGCAGGAATTGGCAGGGCTCATTCAGAGAGCTTTAAACTAGATTAAAAAGGGGATGGGATTTTTGCTGGGTGGGCACCAGTGGGGCAGCACTCTGGTCTTGAAGAAGACCACAAGGCCTCCCACTGTCCTAGGGCACATTTGGAGTGCTCAGCTCGCTCCCTGAAATGCCTGTACACCAATGCACACAGCATGAGGAACAAGCAGGAGGAGTCAGAAATCTCTGTTCAGTCAGGAGATTATGATCTTGTGGCAATTACAGAGACATGGTGGGACAGCTCACATAACTGGAGTGTGGTTATGGACGGCTATAATTTTATCTGAGATCTCATCGGGACCTAACTGCTTTGTTTTCTTTTCCTTTGTCTTTAATTGTGGTCTTGAACCCACCACAAGTAGCTCTTTATGTGGAAGACTAATTGGAATGTGTTGAGTTCTGTGCAGGGGTGGATGAAGAGAGAGTTGAGAGCTTGTGGGTGCAGATTAAGGGGCAGGCTGGCATGGGTGACACTGTTGTGGGTGTTTATTACAGGCCACCAGATCAGAATGAGGAAGT
>JAOXOE010030944.1:0-12456 GCA_028565055.1 Phoeniculus purpureus
GACCGGTCTTGTTCAATCTATCCATTAATGACTTGGATGAGGCATTAGCGAGTACCGCCAGCAAGTTTGCTGATGACACAAAGCTGGGTGGGGTCACTGACACCCCAGCAGATGTGCTGCCATTCAGCAAGACCTGGACAGGCTGGAGAGCTGGGCAGAGAGAAATTTAATGAAGTATAACGAGGACAAGAGTAGAGTCTTGCATCTGAACAAGAACAACGCCAGGTACCAGTATAGGTTGGGGACTCACCTGCTGGAGAGCAGTGTAGGAGAAAGGACCTGTGGGTCCTGGTGGACAGCACGATGACCACAAGCCAGTACCCTTGTGGCCAAGAGGGTTAGCAGCTCAAGAGAGGTTCTTCTCCCCCTCTACTCTACCCTGGTGAGACCACATCTGGCGTATTGTGTTCCGTTTGGGGCCCCTCATTTCAAGAGGGTTGTGGAGCTGCTGGAGGGAATCCAGCATAGAGCAATAAAGATGATGAAGGAAGTGGAGCGCCTCCCTGATAAGGAGAGGCTGAGGAAGCTGGGTCTCTTTAGCTTTCAGGAGACTGAGGGATGACCTCATTAATGTCTATAAATATGTGAAGGGTTTGTGTCATGAGGATGGAGTCAGGCTTTTCTCAATGTCACCGAGTGATAGGACAAAGGGCAATGGGTGTAAACTGGAACAGAGGAGGTTCCATAAAAATATTAGAAGAAACTTCTTCACAGCGAGAGTGACAGAGCAGTGGAACAAGCTGCAAGTGGGGGGTTCTGGAGTCTCCTTCACTGGAGACGTTTAAAGCCCGCCTGGATGTGTTCCTGTGTGACTTGGTCTAGGTGAACCTGCTGTGGCAGGGGGATTGGACTAGATGGTCTTTCGAGGTCCCTTCCAATCCCTACTGGTTCTGTGATTCTATGGTAAGAGAGAAACTATAGAAGTATGTTGCAGGATTTGTTTTTGATTGCTTAGTCTAGTTACATAGTTATTTAACAGAATGAAAGAATTCACCAGGCTGTAATACACTACAGATAATGCATTTTTAGATTTGATACTTGCTTCCTATTCAGTCAAGCTAGTAATTCAATCTGAGGTAAAATGTTACTTCTCATTCTACCATGAATTAGATTATGGAGACTTCCAGGTAGATAAATCTTTGATTACCAAGGTCGTACTTGAACATAACTCAAATGGAAATGCCCTCAACCAATTGTTTGCATTTAACCATATCTGTACTTTAAATTGTACAGAGAAATGCATGAGTTGATTCCAGGTAGACACTGGTCCAAATATCTTGTTATCTTATCCGGCCATAAATGGGATGTTCATGACTCTCCAAAGAGAAAGAGGTTATAGGATGAAGCTGAATAGTTATTGGAGAAAAAAAAAAAAGAAAGAAAAGAATGTGTCTTAGGAATAGGGATAGAATTTCATTTAGTTATCTTACAGTATGGTTTTAAAATAAACTTCAAGGAAAAAAGTTATTTTTTAATTTTGAGAAGTAGATGGATTTTTGCTGTTGCTTTAATTTTTGCTTTTTTTATATAGTAATGAAAAAAGCCTGGTATGCAGAATTTCATCTTACCCTTGTTCCAAAATTTTTTAAAAAGACAAAAGAAATACATTGGAATTTTCTGTGACTTTCTCTCCTTTGAGTTTTTGTTTTATTTTCAAAATTTAGCACGATGCACAAAGTTTCTGCAACTCAAGCACCTAGTTTTGCAAGTTTGGGTATGAAGTGTTAGTAATTTATTGTCTCATTTTAAACTGAACGAAACATTTATCAATAAACAAGGTTTACTGCTGTAAATGATTTGCTCCCTATAAATCCTTTTGACATCAGCTAGTCACCCTGCATAAATTAAGAGGTATTGCATTGCTCTCCCAATATCTGTGCAATAAAGATGAGAAAAGTGTCCCACTGCTCTTGTTGGCATTAAATATCGTTGCTGAATGTTGATTTGCCTGTATATGTTCATGCAGACAGCGGGATTAATTATCCTTTTAGTGGTTCTTTTCACATTTTAAAGATGTAGTGTATTTGTAAGTATGGCAGAAATATTTTTATTCATTTTTTTAGAATTAGGTCAACAGAGACTTGATGACAACTCAATGAAGTCAGAATTTCAAATGAAATCCAGACTTTCATGTGAGCATAGAGAACATGATGCATAACATGATTTCATTTCCATCTATGAATTCAGACTACTATTTGTTGAAAACTTTGCCTTTTTTTTTTGTGTGTGTGTTTATTTTTTTCAAAAGTATTGTTTGATACTAATATCAGTGGGTGCATCTTCAGTTATAAGCAGAATTCAAGTGACCTGTCTTTTATGCAAATGAAGGTGAATCAAATCCTATCGAGTGGCTTAGAGTCACCTCAGATTCTACAGTACCCAACTTCCTATATTATCTCATTTTTACACAGTTTTCTTTGATTTAACTGAAATATTATATACTTGGATATAATTGTAAAACTGGGGGTTTTAATCTCGTTTTTATGGATGAAAATAATCTCTCAAACTGTTGTTAAGATTTTTCTCATAATTTAGATCTATTCAGCACTCCTTTGATGCTTGGCACACAGTCTGTTCCAGTGGTCTTAGCAGGAAAAACAATCTTTTCTGATTTTTGCATCAAAGTTTCCTGAGCATGTCTGCTACATCAGAAAATCCTATAGATATGGAGGAAGCAAAGAAAGCAAAAACACTTTTCCAGCCAGACTTACAAACCTTAGTTTTGCCTTTCCTGGATTTGCTAGATCAGAGTCTGGGAGTAGGCACAAACTGGATTTATAACTCCTTTCTCCACCTCCACTCCTCCCAAATTGGACACTCATTATCAACGGTGTTGTCTTGGTATGGTAGTATGGTAGTATTTTGTTATCTTGTAATGGAGGAATATAGAGAGATGAGGTGATGATGAACAAGGAAGAATGAAAGGGATTCTTCGTTTCAAAGTCTCATTGAAAGTTACTCTCATAGAAGAGCACACACTCTAATTGAGAATATATAAATATGTCCACTCAAGGAATTACAAATATTTTGGGGTTTATGTTCTAATATAATCCTGAGTCAACTAAAGGCATAGGAGGACTGATATATAGAGTAATGCCACACTTTGTATTGTTCCACCATAATAGTAGGTGTTAGCAGTTTTGGAAGTAAACTATAAATCTGAAGCTGCTGATGGTGTGCATCTTCACAAAGCATTAAAAGGAGTATTGGGTGAATATAAGTAGAAAGCATCTTATTTATCTGTATCTGTTTGTGTAGGAGCAGTAGACTGCTGAGTGCTGTGACTTGGAATAAAGACAGGTTACGAGCACTACAGCATGTGCAGCATGGATTATATGTGGTAGCAGAAGACTCTCTGAATAACTGCAAGCCCCAGAAAACAACAGAAAACAACCCCCAGAAAATTAAGCAAATATGCCTACATATTGTGAAAATTCTGTTAGACATTTTAGGCAATGTATTGATCAGCAGGCTATTTTTTCCTGGGATAAAGGAGAGAATGAAATCGAGCTTCTCAGCATGTGCAACTTGAAATCTCTTCAGTGACTTTGCTAGGGAGAATGAGCAGCTAGAGTTTTTTCAAGTTCAGGGAGCATTTGATGTTCAGACAACAGAAGAAAATTAAATAAACAGTTCAAATATTTTCACATGCAAAAACTTTTCATTGATGCACTGAAAAAAATAATTAGCTCATTTGAAAATCGAGTATCTATCTACTGGTATGTCATTTTACTGAAGGTTTCTGACCCAGCTGTTCCCATTTCAGCTAAAAAGATGTCTGTGGGCTATGAACAAAGTAGATATTTTACTTAACAACTTGTGCAAGTAAACCTAAGAAAGGTTCATTCAAATGCATACTGTCTTGTTCAGGGGAAGCATAACCCTATTTACTACAAAAAAACCAAAGTTATCAAGAGTCCTTGAAAAGTTCAAATAACAGTAATTACATTCTAGTCCAAAACTGATCTGTGGAATTATCTGTTAAAATTAAAGTGTTAAGAACCATGTATCTCTTGTAAGCATTATCGTAGTTTAAATCCAGCACCATGCAGACACTCTTACTCTAGAGGACACCTACCCATGAGGCAGGAAAAGGTACAACAGGCTTGAGAGCCAACATAAAAAACAGGGAGAGCTCACTCATCAATTACAGTTATGGGCAAAAGACAGACTAGACGTGGGGGAAAAGAAATAATTCAATTTAAACAACAATATGCCATAATCAGTTACAGACAGAGATACAAATGTGCCTTGTCCTTCCACTGTACTTTTCTCTGTGTGTGTCTGATCCTTCCTGGGCTCAGCTCTATTACCTCCTACCCATTGGGGGAAAACCTCACACAGCCTTTCCCTGCGGCAACTTAAAGTCCCTCCCATGTGACACAGTTCCCCATGAAATTCTTTAACTGGCACGGGGGTATTCTGTGGGCTCCACTCCTTCCAGTGATGAAAAAGTATAGAGACATCATAACAAGAGCTGTGACGTTTTAGATTATTACAGTACTTCAGAAAAGCAGATGACTACAGATTTGGACATTTATGTGAAAAAATTAATTATCTGGTAGCCTAAGGGTTACGTGTTTGTGCAGACAGTATACTTCAAAACTTTCCATCCGTGAAAAGATAGCTCTGGCATTTAACTGCCAGTCAGATCATGAGGTGATACTGGAGGTATGAAGTTAGGTGTCCTTTGTTCTGCGTTCTCTTAGGCCTTCAGAAAGGATTTTTTATTTCTGCTGCACTTCTGATGATGGTGATGACTGTTCTTTTTAAAGGTGTAATATTGTCATGACACTTTATTTTTTAGCGAAATATCTGGAATATTTGTGAGTAGTGAGCTGCTGAGTATGCCATCACCTCCTCTTCTGATGCCTGGTTAAAGCAAAACTGAGAAAATAGCTTCAGTCTTTTATAATTTTAAAGGAAATTATGACCGTCTAGGTGAGCTTTCCTAGTTTTATTCATTTTATCAGTTTAACAGTGTCCAGTTTTGATTTCCCAAGGTCCTCAACCACTAAAAGTCCAGAAACACATTTATAGTGAAGAAAAATTCTAAGTTTTATGAATAAAGAACAGTAAGAAGAGTTACAAATAAAAAAGAAGGGAAAGGACAGAAACTGTGAATGCATTAATTTGCCATTACATAAACCACTTGCTAAATAGTTTTACAGAGGATTCAAGTAAACTGCCTATGTAAAGCAGAGGAAGAATTTTCCCCTCCCTGCAAGTGGCAAATGTGAAGGCAACCACACAGCAACAAAGAAGCAAGGAAAGAAAAGAAAAAAAACATAACAAAGAGACAATAAGGCAAGATTTATAAGCAGTAGGATGAAGGAGACAGACTCAGGTCCCGAATAAAAAGCATGTCGCTTCCTTGCCTGAGCTAAGCAAGCCAGCAAAAAGCATGTAAAAAATAGAGATGTACAACGGCTGACTGTGCCTTTTATATAGCCACGGGAATGCATATCTGATTGGCTCCCTGAGCTGTCATGATATGTCAGGACTCAGTCTCCCAAAAGTTAACCTGTGATGAACTCAGAAATAAATAATCTGAATTGTTTTAATCCATTTATTTAATTAATCAATTTAGTCAAGGACAGAATTTTTAGAGCAATAAAAATGGCCAAAAACCTTAAAAGTAATATAGATATAAGGTACTAACCAGTCAATCTACTTTAGATTTTAGAATGTGTCCAAACAAAACTTCTCCCACAAGTGAATCAATCAGCACATCTGTATATCCCCTAGAATCATAGAATCACAGAGTGTTACAGGTTGGAAGGGACCTTGGAAGACCATCTCTAAAACCATTTACACTGCTCTTGCCTGCAGAAGAAGTGCAAAAATCTCACACTTACGAGAGTGGATCTATGAAGTGGCACAATTTGGCCTTACATATAGTTTTATTCTCTTGTGAAATTCTATATATTGACAGGAAGTTCTGCTTAGAAAAACTTCTCCAGACTGCCTCTAGTATTGCAAGAACATTTCATGGTTCATTAATAATTTCCATTATTTCTTTAACATTTTAAGACTGTTGATGATGAAACGTCTTTCTTTTTGCATTTCAATGTAATAAGTCTTGAATGAGAAAGGAAATTCTCGCTTGTTTGAAATTCATGTTATTTTGCAATATCACACATGTTGCAATTCCTTTTCCTTTAAGGAAATAAATTCAGCAAGAATTTATTAGTACAAATTGTCTTTTTAATAAAATCTTGGGCTAAGTAATACTAATAATAATAAAAATGTGTTCTGAGATCCACACCCTCCAGTCAATTTTCATGTTGGTTTTGCTAAAATGAGGACTACAGAAATGAGCTTCGTGAACCTTCTTGGGAGCATTCAGGACTCCTGAAGTATAATATTCATAGACATACATTCTTGTCTACATAGAAACGTAATTGATCAAAGGGATTGTTAAGAAAAAAAAAAGATATAATAACTAACCTCTCTTTCAGTAACATTTTTATGGAATCACTTTTTTCTACTTGTCTCACTGTCCCAAGGCTCAATGCACTTGCACCATCCAAATAGCTAGAAGGGTTTCTGAACATACTGCTTCTCCATGGAATTTTCTACACCAAGAGTCCACAAGCTTAACAAAAATAAAGACTGAGAACATTTTCACACATACAGCTCAGAGTAGCTTTATGGCAGGTACAGATGAAGTATAAATGCAAATACTTAGGAGAAGGAACACAAAGCAATAAAGCATGTTCATCTTCAGTGCTTCTTACCTATTCTTACTTGAAACACTCTTGCAATATGAGTATTTGGTCTAGTGTTAGGGGTTTTTCTTACTCTTGTCCTTATTAAGTAGAGATGTGAGTGTCCTCATGTCCTCTGATACTATTGAAATGCTTTGTCTTTCCAGTATTTAATGAAAATTCCTTCACTCACATGTCATTTCAGGATATTTATCACAGAATCACAGGATATCAGGGATTGGAAGGGACTCAAAAGATCATCTAGTCCAATCTCCCCTCTACCCCAACAGCAGGATCACCTAGACCAAGTCCCACAGGAACATATCGAGGCAGGTTTTAAACGTCTTCTGAGAAGGAGAATCCACAATCGCCCTGGGCAGCCCATTCCAGTGCTCCGTCACTCTGACTGTGAAGAAGTTCCTTCTGATAATGTATATTGAACCTCCTAGGTTCCAGCTTACACTCATTGCCCTTTTCCTATCACTAGATGACATTGAGAAGAGCCTGGCTCCGCCATCCTGACACTCACTCTTCACATATTTATAAAAATTAATGAGATCACCCCTCAGTCTCTGTTTCTCCAAGCTAAAGAGACCCAGCTCCCTCAGTCTTTCTCGATATCTTCATAGCTCTGCGCTGGACTCTCTCCAGGAGTTCCCTGTCCTTCTTGAACTGAGGGGCCCAGAATGGGACACAATATTCTAGATGTGGTCTCACCAGAGCAGAGCAGAGGGGGAGGAGAACCTCTCTTGATAAGCTAACTACAGCCCTTCTAATCCACCTCAAGATGCCACTGGCCTTCTTGGCCGCAAAGGCACATTGGTGGCTCATGGTCATCCTGCTGGACCAAGACCCACAGGTCCCTTTCTCCTACACTGCTTTCCAAGAGGTTAGTCCCCAACCTATACTGGTACCTGGGGTTGTTCTTGCCCAGATGCAAGACTCTACACTTGCCCTTAACACCAGCCTGCTTAAATTTCAGTGTCAGTTTCAGGAGAATCTATAGGGTAATTAATAGAAGTATTTTGAGATACAACATTGTGTTCCACAGTAATGAATCTGTATAAATGTTAAGATGAACTGTGAAAAGCAGGCATTGATTTTGATTTTCCTGTCTGTAGAGAAGTGGAAGACACATCCTGACATTGTTTCAGGATTTATTTAAGTTTTCATTCTGTTCTTTACAGCTTATTACAGCTCTGTTACAAGCTGTAAATAATACATGGTGGCATTGTTACAATGAAACTTCAAATTCACACTGCTATACTTTTTATTTTTACACTTTTGACTTTTTGACTTTTAAGTTTGTTCAGGTTTTTTTTTTTTTTAGTTTACACACTATTCTTCTCAAGCTTTTAACAGATTCTGTTGATTTTGATAATTTTATTCAGTGTCAAATTACTGTAACACGCCAAATTTGGCTTTTATACAGGTGATGATAAAAGAAAGTAAATGAAGTAATTATCGTGATATGACTTTGCTATTTCTGGCTGACTTAAAAATAGCTCAGGGTATCTCTACAGTTCTTACATGGGGAAAAAGGCATAATTTTTATAACTGTGAATTAGATGAAAGTGAAACTGTGCTACTAATGTAGGAGAAGAAAGACCACTATAACGTAACATTTAGAGCTGGATCATAGGAAAGACAATTGCAATGTCAATGACAGTGCAGGCAAGTGATTACAATTTTTCAGTGTAACACAGGGATTGATTGACATATTTTCAAGAAAAAAAATACAGTTGAAAATTTTAAGATATCCACACTAAAATTTTGAAATCATGGTTGTGATGCAAACATTCAGAAGTGCAAAATGGTAGCAAAGTACAGCCATATACTGTATTTTATGAATAGGAGCACATCAGGACATCAATGGAAGGGATTATGTTCTTCTACCCATTCATTATGCCACATATGGGTATTGCATTAAATTTTAATCATCTAATATTGGAAGAACAGAGACAAACTGCACGATGGGGCTCTGCATCCTTGCACTGTGAGAAGTGACCATGGGACTGGTGATGGTTCAGTTGGGAGTGATGATGTCTTAAGGGCATTCAACAGCATCCCAAGCACTGTTGGGTGGAGATGTAGGAGATATACCACTTCATAATGGTGAAAACAGCAGCAGCAGCAGCAAAAAACAGAAACAAAAGATGGAAAGAACATGAAGACTTTTTCCAGGAGAAAGCCTGGTAGTGGAGCAAGTTGCCCAGAAGTGTCATACAGTTTCCATCCCTGGATGTTTCCAAGACACAGATGGACAAAACCCTAAGTAGCCCTAAGGTCTGAAATCAGGATCAGCCCTGATATGAACAAGAGGTTGTGCTAAAGATCTCCTGAGGTCTCTTCCAACCAAAATTATTTTATAATTTCTGAGACCATTAGCTAGGGAAATAAATGGTCATAGCTGTTTGTTTTCTTCCTTTATGATTTTATATTAAACTTTATTTGGCCCTGTTGTTTACTGTGGTTATTGTGTCTATTGACAAAGAAATCTTTGCAGATTTGTCACATCTTTTCATATTCTGAGCACGTTACACATATTAGTAAGAAAGGACAAGCATTCTTCGCTACATCGTGATAAAACATTTTAAAACACTGTTTTAAAACATTTAAAACAACAGCTTAAAGAGCTAGAACAAATGGATAGAAAGGCGACAAGGAAGGGAAAAGGAATTAATATTTCAAGATATTTAGAAGTTGTTGATCACCAGACTCCAATTCTGATAATGTTACCAAGCCTTCAGCATTCATGTGTAAACTGTGCACACACATATAATAGAAAAGAATGATAATGTTAAAGGAAGAATTTAACCTTGATCTACCCTGTAGGGACCCAATCTACAAGAAGTTTAATTGCCACAATTGCAAGGTCATTTATTTCACCTCTGCAGAAAAATGAGAACAATGATTAAATTTAAAAAACAGAAACAATCCTCACACATACACCTTCGAACATTGTAATGTTAACATAATTTATTGCATGGCATAGAACTGAAATAACAAACAATATGTCAGCATTATATTACTGCCAAATATGCGGCTGATGCTTTTGACTTGTTCTGGGGGCCTTACAGGCACAGGCAGCCTTTGAACGATAAATATTCCTTCTCCAAGATAAAATCTTCTTTTTCTCTGTTTTGTTTTTTTTTTTAAATGACAGAAGACTCTGTTATCTCTAGGTCTTCAGTTTGAAAACTGAGACCAGAGTTATACCAGTCTTTCAGGTATAACTATAGTATGTCTCAGTCTTTCAGGAGGATTCTTGGTCTCAGTAAAATATATTGTAGTTTTGCCTTTTGTCACTGAAGTATTTTATCTTGATTACTTCCTTTCAACAATTTGGCTTTTTCAGCAGTTTTCTGTTGCAGTGGTTTTCCCTATAGTTTTTGTTTTCTTTTCTGGATTATATTGTAATTGATATTTTTAAAAAATTAAATTACACCTTGATGTGTTATGTTTGAGAAACCTTGTAAAATATGCTCCTTTGCAGAAAGGGTTTTAATTTCTCTGTCACTTTGGAGAAATAACTAAAAATCTACTTTCTCATCTTAATTTTTGCAATGAAACACAGAGATAAAAGATAGGTTAATGAAGTGGGAAATTCAACAGAGACAGCTCATGAGTTTTCAGGAAAGACCACCATAATGAACTACAGCAGTTCATCCTCTGGGCCTTTTTTTTTTCCTGTTCCTAGCTTCTGGAGCACTGTGAAAGGCATTCAACAAATTTTTAATATATGAAAAACTGGCTAAACACAAGCAATTACCCTACAGAGCCGGAAACTAGCAGTGGGGTACAGAGAGGCATGTGTGTGTGCAGGCTTACCTATGATTGAATTGATCCAAACAGAGCAATATAGTAATAACAAAATATGATACCTATAGGAATAGGCAGGTTAGTATTACAATGAAAAAAAAACCTATGCACAAAAGCAACAGCTTATACAGTGTGGAACGATGACAGAAAAATCTGGATAGTGTCAGGTCACCTGACTATGGCACTGCGTTATGGATTTCATTACTTCTCATTGCTAGTCACGAGCCTTGAAGGACAAAAGTCAGTAGTAAATAATTTGTTAAAAGCATTATTGTGGTCTCTTTCAATAAAATACAACGTACATTTTATAAGACCCTGTCCCTGTCTGTGCAGTGGGAGAGAAGCCTTGGACAAGTAGAGAAATTACTTGATTAAGCCAGGAAAAATTCAACTGATGGATACATCCCTTGCTGGCCCTCTGAATATGCTCTGGTTTCTAAACAGTTTGATGGCTAGGAAGTGCAATTGAAATACAACATTGCTAATCTTTATTCAAGGAATATTAGCAAATGCCTGTCATTCTTACTTTTACAGGTACAGAATGTGGGAAACAAATTCACATTGGTGAGAATATTCATGAAAATTAATGCAGTATATATATATGTTCAAATTCTCTGTCTTACATTAGAATTCATATAATTACTAATATGGACAAAATTCTAGGCTGCTTATACGTAAATTTTGACCTTTGTAGACATGCATATGTTGTCTTGAATGAATTTTCCTGTCTCAAAGAGCAGATACATACATAACTGCCACATGAATTAAAGTGTGACTGGCATATAGGAAACCTGTAACTCATAAAATTTGCTTTGATAAAATCAGCCTGTGGGTTTGATATATATCGCATGTAATACACTATTATCATACTGCAGATTACTTATGAGAACAATTCTTTTAATAAGGGTCTTTTAGGACTACTCAGATTGTCAAAGCAAACAAAATTGGTGTTCTTATAACCAGTTCTTACTTTGCTCACTACAAAAGCAGAGGTCCACTGTAGGTCCCGCTGTCATAGGGAATTGAAAGTTTCATACTCTCATTTACTTCAAAGGAAAGCGAGGAGTCTAAGACCTCTGTGTGCTGAGTCCTTAGAAATACAGCAATTTCACACCTTATGAGTTTTCCATTCAATTACAGTATAAAACTGTAGTTTAAACTCTTTACAAAGGATACAAACTAACATCTAAGTTCTTTAAAAAGGGTGGCTGTCTGTATAGCAAGGTGAGTTGACCTTAGCTGGGTGCCAGATGTCTGACAAGCTGCTCCATCACTCATCTAGAGAGGGGAGAAAAAAATGTCATGAAATGTTTTGTCAATGGAGCTAAGGGCAAGGAAAGAGCATTTGCCGATTACTTTGAAGGATCAAATGATTTTGGAAAATTATTACCTTTCTAATCAAAGTATGGTAATGATAAATTAAGCAAATCTTAAAATGCCTTCCCCTCGTCCACTCCTTCTTCCCAAGCTTAACTTCAATTCCAATTTTCTCTTCTTTCCCTAAGTAGCATAGAGGCATAAGGAATGGGGGTTGTGGTCAGTGCATCACACATAGTTTGTGCCATTACTTCCTTCTCTGTGTAGCCTTCCCAAGGGCTCTAGTACTGTATGATCTGCTTTAGAATTTGTCCCCCACAGGATGGTAAGTCCTGTCAATAAACCTGCTCCAAATGTGTCTCCATGGGATCACAGACCCTGCCAGGAGCTTGCTCCAATATGAACCCCAGCAATGCTACAGGCTTGGAGAAGAGTGGCTGGAGAGCTGCCTGGTGGAGAAGGACCTGAGGGTGTTGATTGACTGCCGGCTGAACATGAGCCAGCAGTGTGCCCAGGTGGCCAAGAAGGCAAATGGCATCCTGGCCTGTATCAGAAACGGCGTGACCAGTAGGAGTAGGAAGGTGATTGTGCCCCTGTACTCGGCACT
>JAOXOE010030945.1:0-12456 GCA_028565055.1 Phoeniculus purpureus
TTTCTTAGAGTTTAATAATAGCACATTTTAGATAAATTTAGTATTTTTTAAATGAAATAAAAAAAGAGTCAAAAGACTTTTATAATCATCTTTTGCTCTTTTATACTATTCAATCTTCTATTTGTTCAAGTGTTGATAGCTCTTTTAGAGTTAGACCTGTATCATAAGATTTCTTTTCCAATTCATAGTTATGAAGTCCCGGAACATTTTTAAACTCTGATTTATGTTCAACCATGATAACCTGAAAGTCCTCATTTTTAGCTAAAGCAACAAGTATTTCACCAAACATTTTAATTGTTTCTTTATCTTGAAAACCAGACAAGTTCTCATCAATAACAATTAATCTACGTGAACCTGAAAATGAAAGAATAACCACTCGCATTAAAAATGAAACTAATTGAGCTACTGCAGTTCCTGATTGTGTACGGATACCCCTTAGCTTATTCGCTTTACTATCTAGGAGCTTAATTGCAAACTCTCTGCCAGAACGTTTCGTATTAAACTCATCAATTTTAATTGTATAGTCATTTTCCAAAGGGATATAACTTAAAGCAAAGTTCAACATACTTTCAAGTTTATCTTTAGCACTAGTGTTTCTACTATCTATAACACTTTTAAAAACTTCAATAGACTCGGTATCTATCTGTTCTAGGGCTTCTAAAGCTAATTTCTTGTCTACATATCCATCTAAATCTGACTTAATACTTTGTTGTAAACGTTCCTTACCTTTAATCATAACAGATAATTCATCTAATCTATCTGTTACAGCAGCGATTCTATTCTCTAATTCTGCATTATAAGATGATTCCATGATGTAAACCCTCCGTTCTTTTTCTAAATTTGGTCATATGATTCTAAAAACATAAAGTTTGTATTTTCTAAACTTGAAACATACAAAAGACTTGTATCATAGTCTTTATATTCAAAATGCAATGTTAATTGATTACCATCTAGTATAGATGTTATACCTTGTATAATTGGCAATAAAACACCATAGTCCTTGTTTATGACATCTGCACCCCTACTAATATATGGAATCTTAACAATAGGTACAGAGGCATTTCTATGCCTTGATAATGTAGTTGTAACTACCAATGCATCATCTTCAACTAACAAGTAAACATTTGATGACTCATGAACATAACTTTTCATCATATTTAAAGCACTTAAAAAGTTTTCTCTATCAATATATACTTCATTTCCATCTGTAAACTCAAACCTATCGAGGTCATATGTTTCATCTTTAATATTATTAACCTCAAAATATAAGTGGTCATTATAAAACTTAATTGTTGAATCTTCATAATCTAATTTACCTGTTTCAGAAAGTCTTAACATTTCCATTAATAGTTTTGTTTCTTCTAGGGATACTCTAGCTGTAAACCCTACATTAAAGCTTTCTTGTGCAACATAATTGTATTGTTGAACACTTAACCTAGTGGGTTCAAAAGTTACTGTGTCATTGTTATCTAAACTTCTCATCTTAGCCATACGACCTAATTTATCAAGCAAAACTTTTGTATCTATTGTTTCATCATCATTAATCGGTTTAAACAAACCATCTAACATTTTTAATTTTGATGTATATACATTCTCCGTTTCAGAAGAAAATGCTTTTTGACGTACAATAGATAATTCTGTTTTTAAACCATTTTTATCTGAAAACACTTCTAAGAAATTTTCAGTGAAATTTAAGGTCGTTGTTGAACCTAGTGTTGTAAATATTTTTTCAATATCTGATTGTTTTACAAAGTACATAAAATCATCTAATTTTGTCTGTTCTGCTAGTTTAAGAGCTAGTGTAATTTGACTGCTAGGTACAGATAACCCAAAGCCTAAAACATATAAGGTATCCATATGGCTTATAAAAGCTACCTGTGAAAAAGCATCTACTTTTAATTTAGGATGCTTAATCAATTTTGAAAGTGTTTTAATGTTCGTGGATAGTTTGTTTGTATCTATTGTTAAAGACATTTATTAAAGCATCTCCATTCTAAAGTTTTAAATACCTAAATTAGCAAACATATCGTCTGGAATACTTGGAATAGGTTTATCTACAGGTTTTTCAATAGCATCTGCAGAGCTTAAGGCTTTTTCCATATTGGAAACTACTTGTTCTATCCGCTCCGTTTTATCTCTAATTTCTTGTTTAAGGTCCTCAAAGTCTTCATAATCTACACCTTTTTCAGACAAACTTGCTTTTGCTTCTGCTAGTCTTTTTTCTTTATATTCAATTTCAATCTCATAAGTACGTTTTTCATCTTTCATACTTTCACTTTCTTTAATTAATTTTTGGATTCTTTCTCCTAAATCAGCCATCACACGTTATCCCCTTTTTTAAAGTTATTTAGTTTAATATACAGTAAATACTTGGTATTGTATACCTCATTATAGTACTTAAATAAAAAGGGTCTAGTATATTTAAAACCCTTTTTATTCTATAAGTCATTATCTTTCAAGGTTATCTAATACATTTAAACAATTTTGTTTTACATCATTCGGAATATCCATTTCTTTAATATCATCTTTTGGGTCATAATGTTTACGTTCATAATCACCTAAGGATATGTTGAAATTCTTACTATTTTTTAAAGAATCTTTTTGATGGTTATTCAGCATGATTTTAGACCAATCGTAATAATCATCAACAGGCATTAAACTCATTTGTACTTGGATAACATTTAAACCATCTGTTGTATCTAAAACAGTACAATAACCTACATCTCGCATATGAACGTCTGATGCACTTGTTCTACCCATAGAACCTGTTTGTACAAAAGGCACTTTCTTACCACTTTTTGTTGGTATAAGTGATGGTTCCAATGGGTCATGTATATGACCTGCTATACCTAAATGACAGTTGTCTAATACTTCTGAACCTTTATAAGTACCTTTCCCTGTTTTATCAATACGTACCCAATCTCCTTGCTCAGGAACATCAATAGTATCATGAAACATTTTAACAACTGTAAAGTTTTCTTTATCTGCAACTTCTTTTGGTAAAGGAGCATCTGCCTCTCCATAGTTGTTAAATTGAATATAGTACATTTTACCACTATCTTTAAATGCCAACCCTTTAGGGTTTTGAATAATACCCTCATAAATTAAGTCATCAAAGAATGTGTAGTCAATATGTTGATTCATTGACCTTAATTCTGTTGCCATATCATGATTACCCTTTAAAGAGTAAAGTTTTGCTGGCATAGGGTGTGCTCTATCTTTATCATAATTATCCCTTTGAATCGTAACAAGTTTAGGTGCTCGACTAGTCATTAAGTTACCAATCTTACGTAATAAATATCTCCATCTTGATGTTTCATACAAAGCTGTTTTTGAAACAGGTGTCTTATGTTGAATATCTCCTTCGAAAATACACAATTTAATATCTTCGTTTTCCAACAAATAATCATATACTTTTTGAAGCATTATAATATTATTCTCACGCATACCTTTTGTTGTTGAAAGCTCTTTATCGTGTAAATGCAAATCCCCAACCATTAATATTTTCAATTTCTATTTCACTCCTTGTTTGTGATTGTGATTAGGGTCTGTTAAGTCTGAATTACACAAAGGACATACTCCTAATTCAATCTTCATTTCTTCTATTTCATTTAAAATGTTTTCTATTTGTGACTCTTTAAGTTTTAACTGTTCTTTTTCTTTTTGAACATCTTGAAGTTCTTTATACTGTGTTTGCAATGTTTTAATAACTGGAACTAGTTCTTTAACTTCTTTAAGGTCACTTAAAGATTGCTCTTTTTTATCTATGACTCTTAAGTTTTTAGTCAACGTTTTAAGCTCTTTCTCAAGAATATAAACATTTTCAGCAGCTTTAATATTATCTAATTCTTCAATTAAACTTGTTGTATCAAAATCATTTTCTAGTTTCTCTGTTACAACATCTAACTTATGTTTATAGTCTTTAAGGTCTTTTTCCATTTCTAAAACTTCCAACATATTGCTAAGTATTTTTTCTTCCTCTTTAATTTCTCTAAGTTCTTCATCAGGAACAATAATTAAATTAGCGAGTTTATTTCTTAAGGTCTCAAGTTCAATTTCTTCATTTTCTAGAGCATACATATCTAATAAAGCTGCATGTTCTACTGACATTATTTCAGCAAATCTATCGAGAGGTCTTTTTTTATTTTTATCATTTGTAATCTCATTGGTGATATTATCCAATTTATCTTGCTGTTCTTCAACAATCTCAAAGATTACTTTAATCTCTTTTTGGGTATCCCTTGCTCGTTTGTTTAACAGTTTAGTTCCAATTAAAAAGTCCTCTGTTCCCAAAGCTTTTTGCATTAGCCAATAGTTATCTAAAGTTGATGTATCTACAAAAGGTAAACCATCTCCCGGAAGATTAAAGTTTAAAACGGTTCCTGTACGTTCCTCCTCAGAATACAAATTAAAATAATCTGCTACAGGTGCTGGTACTTTACCTTTTGTTTTTTCAGCTCTATCTGAACCACTAGGTAAAGACCATTCATAAAAATCAACAGCCCCTCGTGATAGTGTTACCCAACTTCCATCATAGAAATCAGCAGTAACAACAAAACTTTCGGCCCAATCACTAATGTATTCTTTATAATTTCTATTGTTTACGTTTTGGAATAATGCAGATATACCCCTTAGTATGGCACTCTTTCCTATATCATTGTTACCATCTAAACGGAATACTCCATTTTTTTCGAAATCAAGCTCCAAATGCCTAACTGATTGCAAATCATCAATTGTAATTTTTTTAATTGCACTCATTTGTTCAGTTGCCAAAATTAAACCTCCTCTTTAATACAGATACTGTTAATTCTATGTAAAAAAATGCTTATTAAAGCTCTTTTTCACTATACTTACTCATTATAACATACTTTTAATAACATTAAAACACATAATAAGTACAAAAACACCAGTATTCTAGGTAGGTTATATACAAAAAGAACCTTAGGAGTTTTACCTAAAGTTCTTCTGTGTTTATTATAAACTACCTATACTTATACAGGAGGGTGTATGTTTTTTAAATAGTTTATGAAACTATGTTATGAATATGGTTAACCTTTTTGGGAAAGCAAAACTTTCCAATTTCGCTCCATATCATTAATTCCATGTATCAGCTGGAATTTAGCGACTGAAACAGTTATGTTACCAGTCATATGTTCTGTTATGCTTATAGCTTGCATTTTTTGTTCATTGTATAAGTGCAACGTTCGGGATTCGCTCGTGAAAACGAACTTGATAACTGAATCAGAACCATAAGGGAACATCTTTATTTGTTCGCTATTCTGTACACGACCTAACTTTGAATAGTTAGGACTTTTAATTACAGGTAAAGCTTTAGTAAATATAGTTTCTGTTAAACTCCTCAATGTTTTTTGAGCTGCGTTATTCGGACCCTTATTTTGTTTCATCTTAGAATCCACCAAGACAGCTTGTTGCAAATATACTAATGTACTTTTTAAATCAGAATCTAATTGTTTTCTTACAGGTAAATACTCCGGCTTTAAATACTCACGTTTCCTCATCAATCTCACCCCATTATTTTAAAGTATATACAGAAACTTATCTCTTACACTTCTATATACACTTTGATAACTATTCTGGGATTACAGCACTGCGGTTTTAAAACCAACTCATCTATACTCACATCAACAGAATTAATTCCAATTTTCGTTTGCTCTCTCTACCATTTTATCCATGTATTCTGGTATAGAGTCTAACAATGTACTATCTTTTACAACACTATCAAGCAACTTAGTTCCTTTTACAGGTGTATTATATATTAAAATCATAGGTTCTGTTTCAATAACATAATCTAAAACTTCAAAATCTTCTGATAAATCAGCTATACCTAAACGATATATTTTATATTTACCTTTTTTATATTCTTTAAGGTCTTTGGAGTCTTTTACATCATCACCTTTAGGCTCCTCACCTTTTGGTTCTTTCGTTTCATAATTTTCAATCCAGTCATTAAACGGTTGGTCTAATTCATAGTTACCTGTGTGAATATACACCATGTATTCTGGTTCCACTTGTGTTTTTAAGAATTTCTCCATATGTAAGTCATTTTTAGTGTATATAGACTCTTCTTCTTTTTCAACAGGGTCTTTATCTAAGTCTGTTACTGTTTTATCCATATCTAAAATAGCACCCATAAAATTATCAGTATTTTCTTTAGGTGATGCAAATATACTTCTCAAAGGACCTGCTAGTGTACCATTAGAATAAGCTTTAGGTAAGTATATGGCACCCCCTACAATTATTGCTATAATAATTATGGACATAACGATGCCTCTTTCTTTAGGCATATTGCCCCTACCATTACCCATTCCTCTATTCCTACCAAATTTACTGTTCCCATTTTTCTGTTGTTGGTCGAATTTTTGTTGTTGTTCCTGTCTTTTTTTAGTGTTCTTATCAAATTTTGAATTTCCCTCTGAATCAATATCTAATCTATCCCTTTCAGAAGTACCTTGACCTAGATTATCCCCACCAGATGAACTCATATTTGAAAAAGAATTGTCATTATCATCAAACATACATAAACACCTCTTTATTGTAATTTAAAAACCTTTACTCATTATATACATTATATAGTATAAACAAGTAAAGGTATATTGTCAGGTTAAACGTCCATTTCCCTATTGATTACTGTGGTTCCATCTGCAATCTTATCTTTTTTAGCATCGTCTGTTAGTTCTTGTTTGTTCACATAGTCTGTATACCAAGCTATAACAGTGTCTTTAATATTGACCTCTTTACTTTTATTAGCATATACAGCAGCTAATTCTAATTGGTCTGTGTAAGTATAAGTCTTTATTATAGACTCTTGTCTTTCAGGTACAGACATATCAATATCTATAAGAAGCTTTTCAGCCTGTTCGTAATTTTCATCTAGGATATATTGTTCATATAAAATAGCTTTAGACTTAACGTTTTTAAGGTCTTTTAAAACTTTTATATTATCCTTAGACCTTGCATCTGCAATTAACAACTCATCCCCTTTTGGATAAATGTCTTTTGCTTCTTGATACATATTGCTTTTTAAATAGATTGTAAATACAGCTTTCTTTTCTTGATTTGTGAGTTCTAGCTTTGGGTTTTCTTTCAAAGCTTTTTTAACGTCTACTCCTCCGGTCTCACTATTTGTTGTAGCTGTGAGTAGACTTGTGTAAAATCCGTATTGCTTTGTGCCGAGTCATCAGTCAATTTATTGTATAAAACAAATACTCCAAAGGCTAAAACAATTATTATAAATGTTAGTATCAATGGTTTTTGTTTTTTCTTACGAGCTATTTTTTCATCATACTCTAAAGCTCTTCTTTTTGCTTCATTTGGCTCATAAGACTTCTTACTCTTTTTACGAGCATTTTTTTCTTCCTCAGCACGTCTTTGCTTTTTAATACGTGCTTTTTGTTTATCTACTTTTTCAGCATCTATTTTCTTCTTACGTGGTTTCCCTTTAACTTTTTTTTCATCTGGAACAGTATTTACTTCAACTGTTTCAATAGAAATAGGTACTTCACTTGTTAAATCAACAGGCTTATTAAAAGTAGGTGACAATTTAAAGAAGTTTTGCAATGCTTTTACATCTGCTCGTTCCGTAACATATAACTCAACCATTTCACTTAAAGACATACAACTGTAAATCAATTGAAAGCCCCTATGTACACCTGCAGACATATACCCAACTAAATGCTGAATAGTGTACTCATTAAACTTTTCAGGTATGATTGAACTATCCGTAACCAAATAGAAAGCAATAAGCTTTTTAAACTCCATCAACCAATCATCTGTTATTTCACCTAATTCTTCATCTTCACGATAGAACCCTAAGACCTTATAATCTTTTGTATAAACATAATTTAAAGGGTTAATAGGAACATTGTATATTTTACCCTCTGTTACTAAGTAATAAAGAGAAATTAAACCTCTAATAATCTTCTCCCTTGTTGCACGTTCTTCATCTAAGTTAGATTTTCCCATATTAACTCTTACAGTATCTAAACTTAACGTGTTGCTTGGGAATGTATAATAAACGTATCTACTTACTGGCTTTACAGAAATGTCTTCCTCATATAAAGGAACTAAATATGAATACCCATTATAAACACTGTTTTTATCTTTAACTCTTGCTAACCTATCCCTTGAAATCTCAACCCTAATCTTCTCTGCGTTAACAACCTCAAACAAATAATTACCGCTTTGGCTAGATTTTAAAGCCTGCATGTATTCCACCTCATTTTTATTTATTGAATTTATTTATTTTCTTCTTCATCTTAAAGATTATCATTAAATAATGCTGTAGTAAACAAGCAACCCATAAAACAAAAAAACAATACTAAGGTTATGCCGCCACTTTTTAATGACATAAGGGCATAATCAAAATTAAAACTTGCAATGAGTAACAGTATATTATAACCTGTAACCCAAAAAGTTACTGTCATCAATACATACAAGAGTATTATAAACATTAATTGTAAAGATAGATTTAGTTTATGTAATGCTTGTTTAGTTTTAGCCATTATCTATTACCTCTTTCTTAAGACCTTATTTCAAAAGTCTTCCAATATTGTATACAATTTGTGGAGTAATACTATTTCCTGCTTGTTGATATAAAGCATATTCAGGGTTTACTGTACTTGCTTTATCAAATTGTTCTTCTTCATAACCCATTAATTCCCATGCCTCTAAAGGAGTTATCTTTCTTGATGTGTAATATAGGTCTTTACAGTTGTTATATTCTGACAAATCAAACATTTGATGTAGCTTATCGGAATATTCTCCTTTTTGACCATCTGGAAACTCGTCCTTAGAAACAAGTAAGTAACCATGGTTCCCTATTTTAGTAATAGTATACATATCTTCGTTAGGTTCTTTAAATACCCTTCCGTTTATTTTCTTCTTACGAAAAGCTGGGTTTATAATAGGTATAACATCTATATTATGTTCTTCCCTTTTGCTATCCTCTTTGACTTTTCTAAAGTCAACAATTCGTTCGTGTGTTCCAATGGAAAGTAAGACTGGTAATGTTTTTGACTCTCTACGGTGTGCGATAATGTAAACTCTTTCTCTGCTTTGAGAAACTCCGAAATCTGAGGAATTGAATACTCGCCATTCCAAATTATACCCGATTTCTGAAAATTTGTTGACAATAATGTTAAATGTTCCTGCTTCAAAGTTAGTGACTCCTTTTATAAGTTTTTGAATAACAAAATCTTGCTCTATAAACAAATCTATCTTTTCATTTGAACCTTTTAAGTTTTCAGCATAATAACTTAAATTATTAATGAGTGTTGAATATTTAGTTTTCGGGGTTAGTTTGACAGAACAAGAATCTTCAAAAGAGTCCAAAGACCTTAGCAACTCGATAATACCTGCCTCATCATCTAACGTTGAACGATTACTTAATAAACCTTTTACATTTTCCATGATGACATATTTAGGTTTTATAACTTCTGCCAATCTAACAACTTCTAGGAATAACAAACCCCTATCATCTTTCATACCAAGCTTTTTACCACCTACTGAAAAACTTTGGCAATTATGAACGATAACATTATTAGCAACATAAGAATTGTCTTCTGAAACTTCAAAGTTATAAACAGAACCCTCCCAATTAGGTAAATAAGTTATTTCCTCAATAGGATTCCATATGATAGAGTCCTGTTCTTTAACAGTAACAGGTTTACTTTCATTAAAACCACATGCTTTAAACTTTAAATTGTATAGTTTTCCGTCAAAAGTTATCGTATATTTTGTCATACAAACTTTTTGTATAGCTTGTCCTAAAGAATAAGCTAGGTATTTATTTAAGGTGTTAAATTCGTAAACACCATCTCTAAAATAGCCATTAAACTCGATATACCCTTTTACAAACTCTTTTAAAGTATCAACAGGTAAACTTAAAATTAAACCTGATAGTTCTTCATCTTTAAGTTCTTTATAACACCTAGAAATTAATGACTCTAAACTTTTAACAACAGATAAATCTTTTTCAAAGTTCCTACCTAATTCATAAGCCTCATCTTTTGTAATATTATATGTATTATCTGATTCTGTATTGGTTGCAAAACCTACTAAATGCTTTTCTAGGTCAAGGTCTTCAACATTAACCCATTTTGGTTTTGAATAGCTAGTCACATATGTAGATTTAAGTTTATTCCAATGACGTTCTCTTTCAACAACATAATAAGGATGTTCCTCTGTGACCTTAGTTAAAGGGCTACCAGATATTTTCAACTCATAAATACCTTTTTTATGTTTCTTCATAGGTAAAACAACTTCTTTAAACGTGTTTGTATGTGTTAAAACTTTATCCCCTTTAACAACATCCTCAATATTCTTATACCCTTCAGAAGTTGTTATTAAGGTACCTTTTTCAAAACATGGAAACCCTGCTGTTATAATGTCTACATCATTAAATTCCTCAGCCTGTTCATTTGTAAACTTTGTAACATCTGGAAAATAAGCTAGTTTACCCTCTGGGTCATAGATAGCTCTATAACTTTTAGTTGCTGCAACATCTATTTCAGAAAAAGCAACACATTCATGACCGGACTTCTCTAATCCTGTATGGAACCCTCCAATACCTGCAAATAAATCTATAAATTTCATAGCTTAATAAATTCCCCCTTTTATACTACTTGTATTACCTATATTATACCACTAATTCCACCTTAAAAGTACCTTATTGATATACAAAACGCTATTTTTACATATAAAATACACTTAAAATGGCTGTTTATACTATACCATGTTTTAGACCTTATGTTTAGACCATAAACATACTTATAGTTTACAAGCTAAATAAAAAGACTAACCAATATAGTGTAAGTATCTATCAGTTAGTCTTTTTATTAAATTCATTTAGTTTCTAGCTGCTGAAGATGATGCCTCAATTTCTGTTGTAGATGTTTCGTCTGATGTGTCCTTATTTTGTTCACTATCTTTCTTTGCTTGTTCATATTCAGCTTCTGATTTCTCTTTACTTAAAATTGCATCCTCTTTTTCAGAGTTAGCTTTTTCTAATTCTTTATCTCTTTCTAAAGAATCTTTAGTAGCTTCTTTTTCTTTTTCTATTGATTTTTTAGTTGCTTGTTTTTCTTTTTCTAATGACTCTTTAGTTGCTTGTTCTTCCTTTTCTAATGATTCTTTAGTAGCCTCTTTTTCTTTATCAATAGACTCCTGAGTTGCTTCTTTATCTTTTTCTATTGATTCTTTAATCGCTTGTTCTTCCTTTTCTTTGTCAACATCTGTTGTTTCTGAAGTGTCTTTTTCTGTATCTACCTCATCAACTTTATTGAATAATTTATTAAAGAAATTTGTAATTGAAAGCATCATTCTTTGGAAAAAACCTTGTGATTCTTCTGAAATAACATCTGTAGAACCTACGTTGTCTTTAAAGTAGTTAAAACCATCTTTCAAAGAGTCCCCTAAAGAATTAGCTAGGTCTTCTGTACCTTTTAAAATCTGCTTGTTATCAACCAATTCTGGGTTATTTTGGAAAATGTTTAATGTACCAACAATAAAGTTGATATTATCAGCTTTAATATAAGAATCTAAACCTTTCTCCTTAACAGCTTTTTCAACTAAATCTTTTAATTCTTCGTCTGTTAAAGGTTCCCCACCTTTTTTAAGGTCAACAACCTCTTTCTGTAAATCTGAAACCAACAAGGTAACTTCATCAGGGTTAAAGTCTTCCTTGTCAGCATTTTGTTCATTTACATCCGCAAACAATTCAGTTTCTGCGTTTGACAATTCCATTTGACCATCTGAAAACTCTTCACCATTTAATTCTAAAGCCTTATAAACACCTGTTAAGGCACTCTCACCTGTTGCAGGACTTATACTAGTTATCTTCAAGTCTACACCCTCAACACCTAAGTTAATAACCGCTTTTTTATATTGCATAGGTGTAACTCTTGTGATGTTTTCAGGGTTTACAATTTCAACAGAAATACCTTTCTTAGCACTTTGTTTTTTTACTAATACGGATGAAATCATTGTAGATGTATTTCCTTCACCCTCACCTAAGTACCTAATTAAGTCCTCTCCATTTGCTGTTTCTAATAATACAGAATCTTTATCTATACCAAAGACATTTAAAGTCTCTGAAATTTGTGATTCAGAAAGTCCTCCACCAACTACAAATGTGGGTTTACCCCATTTTTCATCAACAACTTGAACCTCTTTAACTTCTGTTTCTTTAGTAACTTCAGAATCTTCATTATTTTCATTTATTAACATAATATCATCTTGTGTTTCACTAATAACTGTTGGGTTATCATTTTCCTCAGCAAAAACACTCACTAAAGGTAAAACAACACTTGATACAGTAGCACCTATAAGTACAGCAGTAACAAACTTTTTCCCACTGAATCTATTAGTTTCTTTATCCTTATTCAATAAAAACATCTCCTTATGCAGTTTTTAAGTACCTTTTCTTTATCTTTTCCT
>JAOXOE010030946.1:0-12453 GCA_028565055.1 Phoeniculus purpureus
AGCAGGATCCCCTAGATCCAGTCATTAGGGATTGGAAGGGACCTCAAAAGACCATCCAGTCCAATCCCCCTGCCACAATGTCTATGCATTGTTTATATCTGAGTATTTACTATAACACAATAAGCAATGCTATTAGAAATGTTATTTCAATATTGGACTGGATGATCTCTCGAGGTCCCTTCCAATCCCTATTGACTGGATCTAGGGGATCCTGCACTGACAGGGGGATTGGACTGGATGGTCTTTCGAGGTCCCTTCCAATCCCTGATGTTCTGTGATTCTCTGTGAAGTAGTTTTGTTACTGAGAAAGGCTTCTTCAGGCCAGGATTCACTTTGACCAGAAGGATGGGTCACAGCCTTGTCTGTCATGTCAATCCCTAATGTTCTGTGATTCTGTGATATATTATATATAAAATATAATATGAATTATACGGTGTGAAATGCAGGATCTAAAATAGATCCTGTATTAAGTGTGTGCTATAATAGACTGTTGTGTGTGTAACATGTGTACACGTATGCATAATGAATGTATTTTATGCACATTTATCTATATTTCTCTTTATGTTTATGCAGATGTCTATTATACCCATCCTTTAAAACGTAGCCTTTTTTTGTTTTAAATTACTAATTGAAATTTTTGATTATTTCTCTTTTAATTCTTTCGTAACCGTGTAATTAATTGTTTTTTAAAAATATTAATTTTTGCTTCTTGAATTTATTTTTTCCCCACACTTCGTTGTCCTTTGAAAATCCTGCAACACCTCAGGGTTTCATCTCTTCTGTTTGGTGGTGGCTGCCATTCCATAATCACCCACGTGTGTCTTTGTTTGTAGCCTGAGCGGGAGACGAGAAGCGTTAAGGCTGAGCTGAGGTTGTTTTGACATCATCTGATTTCATCGTAGAAGGTGCTGTAGGACATCGTCCCACTGGAAAACCTCCAGCTGAATGGTAATAAGCACAAGAAACGCTTCTGTGGCGCTGTCCTCCTTCTATTTCTCTGCCTTCTGACACAACTGACACTTCTTTATGTAGCTCCTCTTCACCTCTCTGTGGGGTTTGCTTTGCTGTTTAGTCCTGAGGGTCCCCTGACTCTGTGATGATCAGGGGGCTGGAGCATCTGCCTTGTGAGGAGAGGCTGAGAGAGCTGGGGCTGTTCAGCCTGGAAAGCAGGAGACTGAGGGGAGATCTCATCAGTCTTATCATATCTAAAGGGTGAGGAATCTCCTTCTCTGAAGACATTTAAACCCACCTGGCCATGGTCCTGTGTGACTTGCTCTAGGGGATCCTGCTGTGGCAGGGGGATTGGACTGGATGATCTTTTGAGGTCCTTTCCAAGAGGAGTCTCCTTCTCTGAAGACATTTAAACCCACCTGGACATGTTCCTGGACATGTGCAACTTGGTCTAGGTGATCCTGCTCTGTCAGGGGGATTGGACTTGATGATCTTTCGAGGTCCCTTCCAATCCCTAATAATTCTATGATTCTGTGGAACCTGATCTCAGATGTCAGAAAGGTTCCTCCTGGCAAAGATAGCCCAAACCTACTGGAACTGGTTGTTTCCTCAGCTCTGTGAGCAGACTAGATGATCTTCTGAGGTCCCTTCCAATCCCTAATATTCTGTGATTCTGTGGGATCTAGCAGATCCTGCTCTAGCCAGGGGGGGATGGACTAGATGATCTCCAGAGGTACTTTCCAAACCCTACCAGTCTGTGATTCTGTGCACACCTCTATGTGTCTGTCTTTCTCATTCTCGTAGAGCTCCTTGCATGACGTGCCTCAGCGCTCTCCTCTGCAGCTGGTCCTTTCTCACTCACTAACAGGAGCTGCTCTCCCCTAACAAAAAGTGCTTTTCCATGCTATAAGTGTTTTTAACTATTGTACCTCTTTTACAATGCATCCGTGTAACTGATTATCAACCAGAGCCCAGATAAGCGTGTGTAGAGTGCGTCTGCCTACAGCTGATCCTTACCTGATGGGATCAAACACCACATCAGACTGTTCAGCTTCTTAAAGGCTCCGGGGTTGTCGTGGTGCCCCGCTGGGGTTTCTGCTTTCCAGCTGACTTTATCTAGAAGTCGAGTGCCCAGTCTGAGCTATTTGTCTTGGCTCCTTCCCAGCTGACAGTCCCTCTAGCAACTCCAGCTTTGATGGGGTTCCCATCTCTCTACAGCTCCCTGAAAGGAGGTTGGAGGATATTGGGGGTGGGGGGTTGGTTTCTTCTCCCAAGGGACAAGCGATAGGACAAGAGGAAATGTCCTTGAGTTGTGCCAGGGGAGAGGTTTAGGACATGAGGAACAATTTCTGCCCCAAAAGGGTTGTCAAGGTCCAGCCCAGGCTGCTTGGGGCAGTGATTGAGTCGCCATCCCTGGAGGGTTTGTACTGGGATCCCTGGGAGGCTGCAGTCGTACTGTTTGGTGTTGCTGCTGTCAGCTTGAATGACCACACGCAGAACACTCCTGGAAACCAGCTGAAGGTTCAACATGCTGTTTCCAGCCATCCAGAAACCCCAGGAGAGCTCTCTCTTGCAAAAGCCTCGCAGAGAGGGGAGAAGGATAAAAACCTTTAGGGTAAAAGTCTCTCTTCGCTGGAATTACTAGAAAAACTTTGATCATTGGCTTCTTTCCTTGGGCTTTTGGGCTTCTCAGTTCAAGTCTGTTCTCTGTGGTGTGAGATGATGTTTGTCACTGGGATGTCCTACACGATGGCTTGGGGGCTCCCTGAGCTGCCTCTCACCAAACCCCAAAGACAAGTCAGTTCTGGGCACAGATAGGCTCAGTTTCGAGCAGAACTAGCCCTGACAGCTGTGCTTCTTGCTGACGGGTCTCAGAGCCATCCCAGTGGCATTCCACCCCAGCATGGTGCATCTAAATGTAACCCCAAAGCCCTACAGCTGTTGTTGGGGTGCCAAGGATCCCCCTAGTCTTATTTTACCCAGAAAATCCCTCCAGTAAACAGGACCATCAAGAGGACACCAAGCAGCAAAAGCTTCCTTGTTGTGCTCAGAAGCAGGTTTTTGTTGGGCGATTCAGTTCCCGTAGCTCAGAGGGTTCTTTTAGCTTCACCGCCGGGTCTGTAGTTGGTAATCGATGAGTTGAAGTCGGAACTTTACTATTTATTGAATTTGTTTTCTTTTTTCTTCTTTTTTTCTTTAGGTCTGAAAGGTTTTTGTGGGTGGTGAGATGCTTGGAGCGGTGCGTCTCGCTTACCGTTGGGAAGGAGCGGAGGGGTTGGGTTTACGTTGGGTTCTGTTCCATTAGGTTCCTTGTACTTCCAAGTCGGAGTAGCCGATCGGGGTGAGGAGGATCTCTGTGTGTGAACACGAACAGCACAGAGCAAACAGGACCATCCCAGAGCAGGAAAAGATGTGGAGGAGCTGCTACAGACACGAGCAGATGGAAAGGGGAGGTTTTGGCTGACGTCTTCATCAAGCTGGAGTGATACTGAAAGTGCATCGAAGCCCTTGATGCAGTGGACCAAGTGCAGCTTCTTTTAGCAGAGGCTGAAGGCTTCCATGAAGGAAACTGGGGTGAGGGGCAGATTTACTTCAGCAGCAGTGCTGCTTCAGCTTGAGCTTGTCTTAGCTCAACCTTTGCAGCAGGGGCTGTTGTGACAGGACAAGGAGCGATGGGTTTACACTAAATCAGGTTGATTCAGACTAGTTAAGGAAGAAGTTGTTGATGCTAAGGGTAGTGAGACCCTGGACCAGGTTGCCCAGAGAGAGATGTTAGAAGCCCTGTTCATTCCTGGAACCATTCCAGGTCAGGCTGGATGAGGCTCCAAGCAACCTGCTCTGGTTGAAGATGTCCCTGCTCACTGCAGGGGGGTTAGACTAGAGCTTTGAAGGTCTCTTCCAACCCATAACAGGCTGTGATTCTTTGGTTTAGTGAGGTTTCTGCTGTGGTGTGATTGACATAGGAGAGGAAAACTTTCCCATGCTCAGCAAGTGAAGCTGAAGCAGCACCTGCTGGAACGACGTGATCTCACGGCAGTAAAGGTTGTGAAGCCTCAGGTGAGGTCCCAAACACCGTGGGGAGCTTTGCTGCTGGCTTTGATGTCACTGGGATTTCACCCCTTGGCCAGAGAGCTGAAGCGTGTGTTTCATTTCCTCCTGAGCTCGGGTCTGTCCCTGTTCAGCAGAGCGCTAAATCCTCTGCCTGAGCTCTCCTAGCCCTCTGCCAGGGCAGGGAGACAGTTGGTTATCGTGAGCTGAGTTTAAGGATTCCCTGAGCCAGTCAGGGGGGTGAAAAATGAAAACCCCCTTAATTTTACACATCTCCATGTAAAAAGTATCCTGGGACTTCTCAACCATAGAATCAAAGAACCGTAGAATCATTAGGGATTGGAAGGGACCCTGAAAGATCATCTAGTCCATGATCAGAGGTCATGCAGGTTGCATGGATGGAACATCTCTGGGCTGAGGAAAGACTGAGAGACCTGAGGCTGGAGAAGAGGGAGGTCTGGTCGATAGCTAAGGGATGGGTGTCAGGAGAACAGGTCTAGATTCTTCTCGTGGTGCCCAGTGACAGGACAAGGGGCAAGAGGCACAAACTGCAACATGAGACGTTCCACCAGTAGAAAGAACTTCTTTACTTCGCGGGTGAGTGGAACAGCTGCCCAGAGAGGTTGTGGAGCCTCCTGCTCTGGAGAGATTCCAAACCCACCTGGATGTGGTCCTGTGCAGCCTGCGGTGGGTAACCCTGACTAGATGATCTCCAGAGGTCCCTTCCAACCCCGACCAGTCTGTGATTCCATGTGGTGGCATCCTGCTGGTAACCATGCAGGGCTTTTCCATCACTGCAGACCTGCTCTCCTCAGCCATAGGATTCCGTTAGAAAAACCCATTAGAACAACCCCGCTCTGCGGGATATTTAACTTCTGTTTCCCGTGCACCACCGCTGAGTCTTACACAAGAGAAGAGAGGCTTTAAACTCAGAGCTTGGTGTGTACCCAGAGTGCAGAAATCTCCGCAGAAGATTAAGCAAGTTAGAGAAATTAGCTTTGATCCCTTTCTGCCAGCATAGGATTATTCCGCATCACACTGGTTTTGAAGTTCATGTCTAATCCAGTTTTACACGTCTCAGGGGACTGGGCTTCTTACGGCTTCATCTGCAGAACAGTTGTGTGGTGGAGCCGCTGATTTAGAGGTGCTGTGCTCGATGCCGAGATGCAATTTGCATTTCCATTACTGCATCCCATTCCATCCTGTGCCGAGTCCGTAGTGCCGCTCCTTCTTGCTCCACGGCTTCCGAAGGCAGGTGGAGCGTCAGCGTGCTCGTGCTGTCCTATGTGTTCGCTGCACGCTGGGTTGAACTCTCTGTGTGTGTCTCATTCAATGCTTTGGGTCGGAAGGGACCTCAGAGATCGTCTAGTTCCATGGACAGGGGCACCTCTCACAGAATCACAGAGCATTGGGGATTGGAAGGGATCTTGAAAGATCATCTAGTCCAATCCCCCTGCCAGAACAGGATTACAGTACATTAGGGACTGGAAGGGACCTCAAAAGATCATCCAGACCAGTCCCCACCACCACAGCAGGATCACCCAGACCAAGCCGCACAGGAACACATCCCGACAGGTTTCAAGTAGATGACACTGAGCAGAGCCTGGCCCCATCCTGCTGACACCCACCCTTCACATATTGATCAACATACATGAGGTCACCCCTCAGTCTCCCTTTGTCCAAGCTCAAGAGACCCAGCTACCCTCAGCCTTTCCTCATGAGGGAAGTGTTCTACTCACCAGACCAGGTTGCCCACTCACCAGACCAGGTTGCCCACAGCCCCATCCAGCCTGGCCTCAAACACTTCCAGAGATGATGGAGCAGCCGCAGCCTCCCTGAACAAGCTATTCCAGTGCCTCACAATCTTTTACAGGGAGGAGTTTCTTCCTGAGATCTCATTTAATTCTCCCTTCTTGTAGCTTGAACCCACCCCCCTTGTCCTATCACTGGTCTGTAGTCCTGAAAACAACCGCCCGTGACTTGTGTGTAGCTCTTCAAGCCACTGGACCACATCTGTTGACATACCAGAGGGCAGGTAGTGGGCAGCGTGGATCATTGTGCGTGGAAAGAACTGAGCTGGAACAAGATTAAAACAGATAGATACTGCGACTGGAGCAAGGAGAGGGGTCGCCTTACTGGTTTCCAGCAGACTGGAAGGTTTGAGTGGTCAGTCCTGAGAGTTTTCATACCAACACACCGAGTTTTATCGATGACTTGTAAAACCATGAGCTTTGTGTCTAATAAAGTACCTGCCTGTGAGCCTTTGAAGTGTCTTTTTGCTGGCGGCACGTTCGGAGCGTTTCCTCCTCGCACACGCACCGGGGACGGCGCTGGCTGAGCAGCAGAGCAGATAAGTGTGTGAGCTATTTGCAGTGTGTGAGCTGACAGAAGCTTGTTTGAAGCTGTGTCCCTTGGGACAGGGTCCTTTGGGAGCTTCGAGGGGCTCCCTGCTGCAGGAGCAGGCACTGGATAGGTCAGAAATACCTGTCCAGTCCATGCCAAACAGTGGTCAGGGTGTCCTCAGCAAGCCCTGGAAGGGGCTGCCCAGGGAGGTTGTGGAGTCTCCTTCTCTGGAGATGTTTAAAACCCACCTGGCCATGTTCCTGTGAGACTGGATCTAGGTGATCCTGCTGTGGCAGGGGGATTGGACTGGATGATCTTTCGAGGTCCCTTCCAATCCCTAATATTCTGGGATTGTTTGTGGCTTTGGTTTGAACTCTCTCTTGAAAACAGGCTCTGTTATCTCAGGCCAAATCCTCTCTCTCCCCTCCCTTTCTGGCAAACGTGGGTTTGTTATCGGAGGCTGGATCCTAATAGCATTTGGATGGTTTATCTTTAAAGGAAAATAATGTAATTACTTCCGAGAGAAATCCAGAGCAGAGCTAATAGAAGGCGAGAGCGTGGTTTGAGATGCTCCAGGCTAAAGCTCTAAAAGCAGGCTGTGGGCATCTGCAGCTGCACCTTTGTGGCTTTGCAGCACGGCGTGCTGATATCAGCCCAGAAACAGCCCAGGAAACCAGAGATCTCCAGGAGTTCAGTCCATGGTGTGTAGGGACACAACGGCTGAGTTTTGTGCTGCACAGATAGAGCAGAGCGTGTCTGGGAAGCACAACATCCCCTTGCCAAGAGAACGACCTAAGATCAGGCTTAACTTGTTATTTTAACTGGAACAGTTGGTTTTCCATGACTGAGAGAGAAAACACAACACAGCTTCACTTGTTAATGGATTGTAAACCTGCGGTCACTGTCGAAAGTGGAACTGCATGTTCTTCCAAACATGGGATCTTTCAAAGTGTGACCAGGGGACTTGGGGCGTCTCATGGAGTTAATGAACATACCCGCCACTTGTGAGTGTGTATGTTCATCACAGTGATGCTCCATCACGGTGATGCTCCATCATGGTGATGCTCCATTGTGGTGATGCTCCATTGTGGTGATGCTCCATCGTGGTGATACTCCATCATGGTGATACTCTATCACAGTGATACTCCATCACAGTGATACTCCATCGTGGTGATACTCCATCACAGTGATACTCCATCGTGGTGATACTCCATCACGGTGATACTCCATCACGGTGATACTCCATTCTTCTGTGCCTATGAGGTCAGAGGAAGGAGACGGTTCCTCTTGGCCATTGCACTGGTTTCCCTGTATAAGGGAAAGCTGCTTTCCCCTTTCTGCAGTGGGCCTGATACTTCTGACAGAGGGAAAAAAGAAGTGGTGAAGAGATGCAGAATCATAGAATGGCCCGGGTTGGAAGGGACCTCGAAAGATCATCCAGTCCATTTCCCCTGCCACGGCAGGGTCACCTAGACCAAGTCACACAGGAACATGGCCAGGTGGGTTTGAAACATATCCAGAGAAGGAGACTGCACAAACCCTCTGGGCAGCCAGTTCCAGGGCTCCGTCACCCTCACTGGGAAGAAGTTCCAGTGGCTCAGAAGAAAATGGCTCAGGGAGGGGGTGATGGCTGTTTTCTCCGCTCACATCAGTGCCCAACCCCCATTACTTGCATGGCAGCCTGCTGGGAAGCCTTATGTGTGCACCTGGGTGCCACCAACTGATAGCCCTTTGATGGTTGGGGGCTTCCGGAGGTATCTTCCCTGGTCAGCACTAGGCAGCAGCACCATGGTGTTTATTTTCACTTCTCTCATCTGCCACAGGGGGTAGTTTAAGCTGCAGAGTGGTTTGGGGATGTTCTGGCCAGGCTGTAGTGCTGGCAGCACCATCCTTCAACAGTGGTGACTCTGCCCTCCCATCTCCAGGATCTGGAGAGATGGGAGAAGCCCTCAGGGACAACATCATGTCCCAGACAGAAGCACAGGGCCCCTTAAAATGAGTGCACCAGGCTCTTCTCAGTGTCATCTAGTGATAGGACGAGGGGCAATGGGTATAAGAAGGAACAGAGGAGGTTCCACATCAATATGAGAAGGAACTTCTTCCCAGTGAGGGTGATGGAGCACTGGAAGGGGCTGCCCAGGGTGGGTTGTGGAGTCTCCTTCTCTGGAGATATTTAAAACCCACCTGGCCATGTTCCTGTGTGACTGCATCTAGTTGATCCTGCTGTAGCGAGGGGATTGGACTGGATGGTGTTTTGATGTCCCTTCCAATCCCTAATGTTCTGTGATTCTGTGTGATTTTATAATAGGAAGAATCCAAGTGATAGGACCAATTCCTAAAGGCCTCTGTATTTCCCCTCTAGTAAGTGTAGGTGTAATTGTGTGGCAACCTATTTGTAACAGGTTTATTTCACAATGTATCAGCAATTCATCTTTAAGGTATGGAAAATTGTGTTAAGTCATAAATTAAAGACAGTAGCTTCCATAACCTATTGGAGCATTTAATGACACAATTGTTAGGGACCGGAAAGGACCTCGAAAGATCATCTAGTCCAATCCCCTGGCCACAGCAGGATCACCTAGACCACACTGCACAGGAACATATCCAGGTGGGTTAAAGTACTCTGGAATTTCCACTGAACCTGGGAAGACCTGAAGCTTGAGCTCTGATTCATATCACAAAATCACAGAACATTAGGGATTGGAAGGGACCTCCAAAGATCATCCAGTCAAATTCCCCCTTGCCACAGCAGGATCACATAGATCCAGTCCCACAGGAACGTGTCCAGGCAGGTTTTAAACTTCTCCAGAGAAGGAGACTCCACAACTCACCTGATATCTGAAGAAGACCCTTGTTTAGGAAAATATCACTGAGAGAGTAGTAACTAATTACTTTTTAATGCACTACTTGCCTGGAAACACTACTAACTTTTTCTTCCTTTTGGAAGGCTTCCTCATTTACTTTGCTTACGGCATCAGACACAGTATTGAAGGTCACCGCAGAGATGGAGATGATGATTGCTGTTCAGAAAACAGTATGTTGCAAGAAAAGGACCCTGTGGAAGAAGTGGATGAACCTGAAAACGCAAACGAGCGCGATCAATTTCTTGCACGTGAGAGGACAAGTGAATGTTAATCCATTCAAACACACGTTTTTCAACCTCTAATTGACATTTTACTTGCAGACTGAAATTTCAAAAGCTTTCTCCCAACTTTGTGCCTCCTGCAAGTCTTTACTACGAAGCCTGGCTGATATTTTGGACAAGCTGCTGTCCCATCTTCATCATTTTAAGAACTGACAGCCTGGAGAATAATATTTAAGTTTAGAAACAAACAACAGAAGTGCCCTTTGGTAAGCAAACACTTGGATATGTTGTTTGAACTGTCATCCAAAATCACTGGCAATCAAAAACAGGAAGATTTTTAGAACTGCCTGCAAGAAGTTCTGAATATTTGATGCTGTGTTGTGAACACAAGTGCCTTTTATACCTTCTCCTTATCTCTGTTAACGTGTTTTGGTCATAATCTTAAAAACTCTCTATTTTTCTATAAAAGTAACTCTTACAGGAGATAAACTGCAGACAGGCCTGCATTTGCAAAATGGATGGTACCTGTCCAGATCTCATTGCTTTTTGCAAAGAGTAAAGCATCATCTATTTATTTAAAAAGAATTGCTCTTTACTGATCAGTAGTTATGGAGAACTCTGGAGAGTGGAACGGGCTGCCTGGGGGTGGTTGTGGAGTCTCCTCTGGAGACATCTAAAACCCACCTGGCCATGTTCCTGTGCAACTTGATCTAGGGGATCCTGCTGTGGTGGGGGGATTGGACTAGATGATCTTGCGAGGTTCCTTCCAATCCCTAATGTTCTATGATTCTGTAAAGGTATTTCAAAGGCTTTTAGTCTCTCTAAATATTGTTAAAGACTTCTACTTATGTGATTTATTTTCCTTTCAGAGTTGCTGTGTGTATAAAATAATGCTCCCAAGAGGAGCTATGTTGTTTTCTGCGCAAGTATCCAGGAAATAATCTGTTGGTCACAGTATTGACAATGACACTTGTAACCAATTTAGCAGGTACTGTGCTTTTGATGACACATTTTGGTACTGAAGTATAACAATCATCATGTTTTTCTCCTTACTACTAAGTTATTTCCCCTGTACTTAGCACTGGTGAGTACAGTACTCACCAGTGTACTTGTACTGTACACCAGTGTACATTTCGAGTACTGGGTCCAGTTTTGGGCACCTCAGTACAAGGGAGACATCAAGGTGCTGGAGCGAGTGTAGAGGAGGGCAGCGAAGCTGGGGAAGCGCCTGGAGAATAAATCTGATGAGGAGAGACTGAGAGAGTTGGGGCTGGGTAGTTTGAGGAAGAGGAGGCTGAGGGGAGACCTCATCGCCCTCTACAACTATCTGAAAGGACACTATAGAGATGTTGGTGCTGGGCTCTTTTCACAGGTCATTAGCAACAGAAGCAGAGGGGAGGGCTTCAAGCTTCAACAGGGGAGGGTTAGACTGGACATCAGGATGAAATTCTTCCCGGAGAGAGTAGTCAGGGACTGGGATGGGCTTCCCGGAGTTGTGGATGAGTCCCCACCTCTGGATGAGTTTAAAAGACACGTAGATGTAGTGTTGGGGGATCTGGTTTAGGGGTGAACTTGTAGAGTGGGGTTGATGGTTGGATTCAATGATCCTAAAGGTCTTTTCCAACCTGAATGATTCTATGACTCTATACTTTCTTCTCCTTGCTCATGTGCTAGAGCGGATATTTCTGATAATAGTTGTGACACGTTAGATCTCCTCAGAAAAAAATTAATGCACAAAACTCCAGCCTCCTTTACAGATGGAAGAGAAGGTTAAAAAACCAGGTGAGGGCTTTAGGAAAAAAAACCCCTCATCAAGACAGTATCTCAGTGCTTCACTAAGCCTAAAATGTATGTTAACATGTCAGTTTCTCATGAGCGAACCCTACATGAAAACCATTCATGTGGGCAGGACGTCCACATGCTAATTGCAAAGAGCCAAACTGCTGCAGCAGTGCTGAGTGAACAATTGTTTTAAAGCTGGTGAAAGTGGAAACTCTTCTTCTTTCAAGAGAAAAATCATGCGACCTCTCAAGAGCACACAGCAAGAGGGAGGCTCACGTCCCATGAAGAATTCCGTAATATGAAGTTACTCTGCAAGAATGTATTTATAAAGATAACTTCGCTGAAGCAAGAATGCCTTGGACTTTGTCGTGGAGACTTGCGTTCTGCTGCTGGGACTCCTCGTTGGTGTTAGTCTCTGCTGCTAGCTGTAAAAACTTCTCTAAAGCAAGAGTGCCTTGGACCTGGTCATAGAGACTTGCGATCCGCTGCTGGGACTAATGACCGGTGTCGGTCTCTGTTGCTAGGTGTAAGAACTTTGGAATCCATGAGAGCTCCGTTGGTTGACAGTGAAATGCACCTTATGTCTTATAATAGCTGCAATTTCACAAGCAAAACAAACAAACAAGAAAGAACCAACAAGTGACTAGTTAAACTGCTTCTGTCTCTCTCCTGTTCTTTTTCACTGCACTGCATTCACACTTTTTAACGTTTAAGTGACTTCTGTTGTCGTAACAGCAGCATGCCTGAATGTTGACGGGCAGAAGAAGTGCTTCTTGATAGAGAACCCTGCAATGGGCCGGTATCCCACCGTGGAGCTGGTCCCAGGTTTTCAGCCTGATGCCTTCTCAGCTTGAACTAGGAAGGAACCTTTGCACCAGTGGCCTCTACTGGCTACTAACAATTAGGAGTAGCAAACTGAAAGTGTTCGAGGCATGCAGGAGATAACACACCTACCTCTTCACTGAGATTCCAGTGTATATATCCTCTAACTGCAACTGCTGTTGTCCTAAGGACCATTGTTCCAGAGATTAGTGGTCCTTAAAAGCAGATGGGACACAGAGGATGAGGAGAAACTATAGGGTAGGTGCAGTGGGATACTGTTTATATCCTAATCCAACCAGAACTGATTACATCTCTTGATCACAGTGAGGGTGATGGAGCACTGGCAGGGGCTGCCCAGGGGGGTTGTGGAGTCTCCTTCTCTGGAGACATTTAAAACCCGCCTGGACATGTTCCTGTGTGAC
>JAOXOE010030947.1:0-12450 GCA_028565055.1 Phoeniculus purpureus
TGGAGTCGCCGTCCCTGGAGCTGTTCAAGGCAGGATTGGATGTGGCACTTGGTGCCGTGGTCTAGCCTTGAGCTCTGAGGTAACAGGTTGGACTTGATGATCTATGAGGTCTCTTCCAACCTTGGTAATTCTGTGATTCTGTGAAATTAATAAAATAACAAGTTAGGAAGTTGGTGAATAGTTTGCTCTTAGGCATCATCTCAACTCCTAAAAAGGAAGTGTGGGATTTCCAGCTATAACTCTAAGTGGATATTTTGTCCTGCTGAATGCGCATGGTACCATATGTGCATCTATTGTACATCACGCTTGCTGTGATCGCAGGCTGCAGTTCTGAGTTCCAGAAAGTAACAAATGTACTGTATTTATGATATAATATTTGGAAATGTTCAGAAAATATGCCAGCTTTTCTGCAATACATGTATTTTATAATTTGTCAAATGTTAACATGGTCAGTGTTGATGAGGTTTTGAAGATTTGGAGTTAGACATTCTGTGCTGATTCCCAGCGCAGGAAAAAAATCACACTATGATTAACTACCCAAAGATTTTTTTTATTTGAGTTTTCATCTCCCAGTTTTTTTTTTTCCTGTCCTATTGGGTAAAACTCTGTTGGTTAAATATTGTGTATTTATTTTTTTCATAGTACACACGAAGGCAGTTGCCTGTCCTCACCTTCATCATTATACATTCCTTTTTGGTTATCCAATAGCCAAAATGTTTTCAGGAACAGACAGATATCTGAATAATTTTCCTGAAATATCCATTAGATACACAGCTACAAAATGACAAATCTCTTTAAGGTTCATTGTTTGAGATGTACGTATTTGACTGAATCATATTGTCCTTTAACTTTTCAGCCTCTTCCTTCCATTCAAGTCTTAAGCTATATATGCGCTGATACAGAACTCCAGTCTTAGTATTCACTATTAGTGTCCGACAGCAGTATTGAGTGTCCTTGCCTCTCACAGATGAACGTGGTTTTACTATAGGAATCTACTCTGCATTTGTGAACACCCTTCTAACACTATTACTACAACAACAAAAGACATGCATTGTTGTTGCTAAACCACTCTCCATCATTTTTGGGAAATCGTTGTCAGCAGGAAAGGTACATGAGGACTGGAGGAAAGCTAATGTTGCTCCTGCCTTCAAAAAAGTTCAAAAGAAGATTTGAGTAACCAGTCAACTCACCTCTATCCCTGGAAAAGTGATGGGACGGTTCGTTCTTCTCTAAGGATATATACAAAGGTAATCAATAGTAGTCAGCATGGATTTACTAAGGGGAAATCATGTTTGACTAATTCAATAGGCTTCTATGATACTGTAACTAAATGGGTGGACAATGGTTGACCAGTTGATGTGGTCTACCTTGATCTTAGGAAGGCTTTTGATGCAGTCTCCATAACATCTTCATACGTAAGCTTAGGAACTGTGGAATCAACGATCAGATTGTGAATTGGATCAGAGTAATAATTTACTATACAATAGAGACCAGAGAATGGCTATTAATGGTGCAGAGTCTAGCTGGAGACCTGTGATTAGCCATGTCCCCCAAAGATCAGTCCTGGGTCCAGTGCTATTCAGTATCTTCATTAATGATATTGATGATGGCATAAAGTGTCTACTCAACAAGCTTGCTGATGATACCAAACTGGATGGATTGGCCAATTCACCTAGTGTCTGTTCAACTAGTCAAGAAGCTTTGGACAGACTGGAGTGGTCAGCTAAGATGATTTTAATGAGTTTTAACTAAAACAAATATGGATTCCTTCACTTGGGAGGATTCATCAATACAGGTTGGACAGTGACCAACTAGAGAGCACCCCTGGGGAGAGGGATCTTGAAGTTTTCGTGGATGACAAACTAAAAATGAATCAGCAACGGGCCCTTGTGGTCAGGAAGGCCAATAGGGTGTTGGGATGTATCAAGAGGAGTGTGTCTAGCAGATCAGGTGATGTTGTTATACTCTTTTATTCTGCTTTAGCGAGGCCACATCAGGAATACTGTATCCAGTTCTGGTCTCCGCAATTCAAGAGAGTTAGAGAATTAATTGAGAGAGTTCAGCGCAGAGCTACAAGGATGACTGGGGGTCTGGAACAACAGCTTTATGAAAAGAGATTGAGAAAATTGGACTTTTTAGTTTGGACAAAAGAAGGCTATGAAGAGATTTAATTACTAGCTATAAATACAATCATCAAAGAACAAAGATGTGCTCTTTGTGTCAGACAATCAGGCCAGTAATACTTAAGCAACCTGGACATGCACCTGTAAATGATGAGGGAGTTGGAAGATGTCATTGCAGGCCACTGGGTTAACTCACCTGTGAAAAAAGGCTGAGACAACTTGGACTCTTTAGCCTAGAGATAGGGATCTTTTTAATGTATATAAACACCTGAAGGGGAAGTGTAAACAGGGTGGAGGCAGGCTCTCTTTAGTGGTGTCCAGTGACAGGACGAGAGGCAATGGGTAGAAAATGAAAAATGCGGGTTCCCTATGAACATAAGGAAATACTTTTTTTACTGTGAATACTCTGGGCATAGGTTAATATCTCTCTCCTTGGAGATACTGAAAAGATGTCTGGACACAGTCCTGAGTAACTGGCTCTAGGTTGCCCTGCTTAAGCAGGGTAATTGGACCAGATGACCTCCAGAGGTCCCTTACACCCTCAAACATTTAATTTAATACTGTCTATCCAGCACCACCCTGTGATTTTGTGCTTTTGTTATTCTGTGATTCTGTATAAAGGAAGACTAAAAACAAGTGACCAGAAAAACATGTACAAATGTTCTGTACAAACATGCAACTGTCAATGTGTCTGCTGTCTATAAATGGATCTTCTGAGCTCGACCTTCTTCTGTTCACTAGTACTTTTAGTGATCCAGTTTTCATTATGCTTTCACTTGCTTTCCTGCTGCTGCATTTTCATCTGTGCTACCTGTCTCTCTCTTCTGTTGTTCTTTTGAACAGTGTAGTGCTTTTTGGTTGATGAACATTGAAAACGGCAAGATTTTTGACCTCTAAAGAAAAGTCAGAAATCAGCAATCTTGCAACTTGTTCATTGCTCCTGATACATGGAATACAATTAAACAACCTTATAAACAAATAAATAAATAAATGGTTGCATATAAAAGGGTTTATGCTGCATGGAATAACTTCATACTGTGGTATTCATTACACATGCATTCCTGGCAATGCCTGTTTGTTTCTACTTTTGCAGAACAAAAGCAATTTCTATTTACATGCTGAAGTAATTTTTTTTCCTCAAATAGAAAACTTCTGGAAGAAATTTTTATCATTGGCAGTACTCATATTATCTTTACCTTCCTTTTTCCTTTCCCATTTGGAAAATAGAAGTGGAATATTATACACAACTGGTGGTAGTGGTTCTGTTACTAGTTTGGATAATCCCCGTGTCTTGAGAAACATGAAGACTCCATGCCTCATAATCATATCAGAACATACAACGTCTAGTCTCTGGGAATTCTGGTATATTTTATATTCTACGGTATGCAGTGTTCAAGCTAGGCAGATATGTTAAGCAATTTAGCAGGTACATATGAAAAAATAATCCGTGGAATGGTGGCTAAAATATAGCAATAAATTATTTTGAAACCATCTTTACCTGAAGTGTGTTCACTTAGGTCATCTTTTTATCGGAATGTCAGTGAAAACTAAACAAAATTTGTTCTGGTGAGCCTGGAGCAAAAAGCATTCATGACAAGATTTTACTTATTTCCAGGTATAAGAAACTCTTACGAAGTTCAGAAATTAATTACCTTATAGAAGCACAAGCCTCCAATGTACTGTAAAACTCTTTATTATGCATCAATAAATCGGCAGCAAGTTCGATGGGTGTAACTTTCACTTGTTAAAGATCATAAATTCACAGAATGATTTAGGGTAGAAGAAACTCAGAAATCATCCAGTTCCAACCACCCTGCTATGAGCAGGAATACCTCTTACTAGGCCAGGTTGCCCAGGGTCCATTCAACCTGTACTTGAACATTTCTAGGGAAGCAGCATCCACAACCTACCTGGGCAATCTGTTCCAGTGCCTCACCATCCTCACAGTGAGGAATTTATTCCTAAAAATCTAATATATGTCTTTTTTTTTAGTTTGAAATCATTCCCCATTGTCCTACCACTCAAGTCCCTCATAAAATGTACCTCTGCAATTTTCCTGCAGGACTCCTTTAGCTATCGGAAAGCTGATATAAGGCTCCTTCCTCTGGACTCTTTTCTTCTCCAGGCTGAACAGCATAAATTCCCTCAGCCTGTTTTCATAGGATAGGTCCTCCAGCCATCTGATAAACCTCAAGGCCCTCCTTGGGACTTGCTCCAACAGTTCCATGTCCTTCCTGTATTGGAGAGTTTAGAACTGGACACAGTACTCCAGGTGAGGTCTCACCAGAGCAGAACAGAGTGGGAGAATCACCTCCCTTGAATTTCTAGTCACACTCCCTTTGTAGAAACTGATCAGGCTCAGGGAGGAAGAAAATGAAGAGAAAGCAAGGAGAGCTCTGAGCAGAACGGAAGTGGTTGTCATAACTGGAAACAGCGTGACAACCAAGCAGAACCGCCGTGTGGCTGCGAGGAGAGGAGGCAACAGTGACTAGCTCAGATCTGCGTGCCTGGTGGGTTTTTTTTGTTTTTTGGTTTTCTTTCCCTTCTTTTCACATGAGGGGCTGCTGCTGCTGCTTGGGATCTGCTGAAGATGAGAGGAGGGGAAGCAGGTTTAGGTTACCTACTTGCCTGAGCGCAGTGACATAGCATAGAGGAGGTGTAGCTGCAGAAACCACACAGCAACCAAGCAGAACCCGGCCCATGGCTGCCAGGAGAAGAGGCTAGCTGCCATGCTGACAGGGGGAAAAAAAAAAACTCGGAGAGGACATGGTACTTAACATAAGACATGGTTACTGCTATAGAATCATAGAATCATAGAATCATTAGGGATTGGAAGGGACCTCCAAAGATCATCTAGTCAAATCCTCCTGCTCTCCAGGAGTACAAAACAGACAGATGCGAGATGATCAATATGATCAAGCAAATGCTGTTTATTAAGCATCAGTTTAGCCCTTTTATACACAGCCGGGCAGTTCATGCGATACAAGTGCATTGCTGATTGGTACAACACATCTGTCCATAAGTCATAAAAGCTACTGCCATTGGTGAAGTAAATCTGTCCCATAAATGAGTTAGTTTTCATTCCACACCCTGTTGTTTTCCCTCTACGTGCCAGCTCTCTCACAGACCTGGACATCACTGACCTTGAGAAACTCTCCGAGCAGGCTTCAAAGCCCTTAGCTCAGACTCTCGCTAAGTTCACACAGCTGGGATTGCTCACGTGTCCATTCTCTATAAAATATATCCCTACACCCTGCCACAGCAGGATCACCTAGACCAAGTCACACAGGAACACATCCATATTGTTTTATAGAAGTTCTAAGCACCTACAACACAGGCTTTAAGATGAAAGCACCTTCTCTACTGTAAGTCACTATAGAATCATAGAATCAGTCAGGCTGGAAGGGACCACAGGATCATCCAGTTCCAACTCCCCTGCCATGGGCAGGGACATCCCACCCTAGATCAGGCTGACCAGAGCCTTCTCATCCAGCCTGGCCTTAAACACTTCCAGGGACAGGGGGCCAATCACCAACCTGGGCAACCCAGTCCAGGCTCTCACCACTCTCATGGTGAAAAACTTCCTCCTCACATCCAGTCCAAATCTACCCACCTCCAGCTTTGCTCCATTCCCCCTAGTCCTGTTGCTACTTGATATCCTAAAAAGTCCCTCCCCAGCTCTTCTGTAAGCCCACTTCAGATACTGTAAGGCCACAAGAAGGTCACTTCAGAGCCTCCTCTTCTCTAGACTGAACAGCCCCAACTCTCTCAGTCTGTCCTCACAGGAGAGGTGCTTCAGACCACTGATCATCCTCATGGCCCTCCTCTGGACACACTCCAGCATGTCCACATCCTTCTTGGAATAAGGGCTCCAGACGCAGTACTCCTGGTGGGGTCTCACCAGAGCCAAGTAGAGGGGGACAATCACCTCCCTCAACCTGTTGGCCACACTTCTCCTGATGCAGCCCAGGATCCGTTTTGCCTTCTGGGCCTCAAGTGCACACTGCTGGCTCATGCTGAGCTTCTCGTCCAAGTCCCTATCCTCAGGGCTACTCTCCAGCTAGTCATTGCCCTTGGTGAAGCCCTGCTGATTGTACCCAATCACCTCTTCACTAGTCTCCTGTCTGAGGAGTGCCTCCAGGAGGATCTTCCCCATGATCTTACCGGACAGAGAAGTGAGACTGACTGGCCTGTAGTTCCCTGGCTCCTCCTTCCTACCCTTTTTGAAAATAGGAATTATCTTTCCCCTTTTCCACTCAGTGGGGACTTCACCAGACTGCCATGACTTTTAGAATATAATAGAGAGGGGTTTAGAAACCTCATCTGCCAGTTCTATCAGTACCTGTGGGTCCCATGGGCTTGAACACCTTCAGGTCTTTCAGGTGATCACAAACCAGATTTTCGCTTATGATGGGCAGTTCTTCCTTCCAGTCCCTGCTGTTATCTTCCATGACTCCAGGAGTGTGGCTGGAGGCCCTTGCAGTAAAGACTGAGGAAAAGAAGTCATTGAGAACCTCAGCCTTTTCCATGTCACTTGTGACCATATCAACTGTTTCCTTTCTGTGAGGGGGCCCACACCTTCCCTAGTCTTCTTTTGACCATTCTTATACCTGTAGAAATTCTTGGTGTTCTCTTTGACCTCCCTGGCTAAGTTCAATTCAAACTGTGCCTTGGCTTTCCTAACCAGATCTCTAGCTGTCCACTCCTTGTGGAGTTACTTTTTGTGGGACAGCGTGTCCAGGAGCTCCTTGCTCAGTCAGGCAGGGCTCCTAGCATTCTTCCCTGCTTTCCTCTTAGTTGCTATACATTGCTCCTGGACGCAGAGCAGGTGATCCTTGAACACTGACCAGCTGTCCTGGGCCCCTCTGCCCTCTTGGGCTTCATTCCATGATACTTTGGCCAGCATATCCCTGAAGCCATCAAAGTCTGTATGCCTAAAGTCCAGGGTCATAAGCTTAGAAGACTTCCTCCTGGTTGCCCTGAGGGTCTTGAATTCAACTGCTTCATGGTCACTGCAGCCAAGGCTGTCCCTGAGCCTCACATTGGTCAGCAGCCCTTCCCTGGTGGTGAGAACAAGGTCCAGCATAGCACCTTTTCTTGTTGGTTCCTCCACCATTTGGAGGAGGAAGTTGTCATCTATGCAATCCAAGAACATCCTGGATTGCTGATGCCTTGCTGTGTTGTCCCTCCAGCAGATGTCAGGGTGGTTGAAATCGCCCATGAGAACCAGGGCCTGTGACCTGAAGCCGCTACTATTTGCCTGTGAAGGGCCTCCACTGCTTCTTTCTGCTGGTCAGGTGGCCTGTAGCAGACCATAAGGCTTGCTACATGAACTAAAGCTTGCTACATGAACACATAGACCTGTCTGACTCATGGTATCTGCCCCAGGAGCTGTTACTGAGACCCTGCACACAGGACAGAGGGACTCTCATTGAGAAAAAAAACCCTAGGAACAGGGCTTGATGAGAAATCAGGACACACTGCATGGATCTGGCACAGGGCATGGCTAGGTAGGTGCAGTGACCAGTGAATAACCATCTCCTTTACCCACCTATTCCTCTTCTTCCCACTTGTTCTTTCCCAAACCACCATAAACTCTCTATTTGCCCTTAAAACCTGTAGTAAATCTTGTGCAATGCTATTACCTTCCCCTGCACAGAGTTCCACATCCTTTATAGCAGTGACCCCCTACTTTGTGGGGAACGGGAATGCTCTCATTGGTTCATCGTGACAGGTATGCTCTGGCCCATGGGCTGAAGCTACCCCGGGAGACTTCTGTTGGGTGCTGTATGAGGCTCACATCTGTGGAAAGGTCACCAGAGCTCCTCCTTGCTTTTGTTGCCTGGAATTCTTTGTGGTGGGAATGAGACTTTGGGGAGTTGGTCACTCTCCTAAACTGTCGAGAGAGCGAGCAACTGAGTTAGAGTATTATTAGGGCTCCCTGTCTCCTCAGAGATCCCTTTTGTGTGCAGACCATGTTTTTACCATATTAAATGACCATGAGCTTTATCCTAAATCCTGCAAAGTCACTGGGAAAGAGCATGCATTCCTGTGAGCTCTGTACCACCATCCAACCCCTACAGGTAGCACTTCTGGCTGCCTTGGAGACATAACCTAGCTACTTAGAAAATCCTAGATGTGTCCCCTTGGAATGCCTTTGTCATCAAAACGAAGGTGTATAAGGTAGACTCTCACTGCAGAAGGTGAGTTATACTTCAAATAAATAAAGCAGGCAGAAGCTAGCCTGCATCCGTGGACTTGACAGCAGCCAAAAAATTTAGATATCAATGAGGTGAGCACAGAGGAGAAGCAGCCATTGCTCTTTTAGAATAACGTGGGCACAGCAGTGAGATTGTTTTCTTCTAACCTCGCTAGCTCGATGGATTCAGACGCATTCCTTATCAGGCAGTGCCTGGGAACGCCTGGTGAAATACAACTGCAAGTTTGTGCATGTAATGTATACGAGCTCCTCTCTGCATAGATAATTACAGATTGGTGCTATAGAGCCCCTGAAACCTTCCCTTGCACATCAGGACATTTCTTCTGTGCTTGCTCGATTCATTCCGCAGCACAGTTGCAGTAGACAGTCAGTGTGACTAAAAATAGGCACTTCAGAGAATTGCTGCAAGGCTTCCCTGCACTCCGCTGTCTTGTCAGCTTTCACCGTCCTTTCTTCATCTTCTGACTGTTACCATAGGACATGTAGCACTAATAATATAGCTGCAGTAAGGAGATCTCAAAACTGAAGAGAGATAGTTTGACATTTTCTGTAACATCAGGAAGCATCAGGCAGGATGAACCAGGGGGAAGGAAACCACTGAACCAAGGAAAAAAATCAGGTTCTCCCTTACACTCCTTCAGGGCTATAAATCAGAGTATTTATACCTTGATCTAATTAAAGTGTAGACATTGTGCCACCATTTCTTTTTGACTGTTAGGTTTCTATATTAGTTTTTAGTGCATAATGTCTGACATAATTAACATGAGTAGTGACATTGGCACCTGAGACTTCTAGGGTAGCACAACGTGCACCGAGTAGACTTCGCATTTTGTACTTCTTACTGTATTTCATTTGAGAAGTCCTTCTTTTATTGCACCTTATGACTGAAGCGAATGCAAGGAAGTACATGGAAATCAAAGGCAGATTTGGGATGCATCTTCCCAGCAGGAATTCTGCAAACAAGGCTGCACGCACTTACACCTCTTTCCTCTTCAAGACTTACTGTCCCATGCAATTTCTTCCCTGAGTTCACAGTGTTCAGTCACGTTAGACTTCTGTGAAATTTCATGTTGAATTTAAGCACAGCAGAGACAACTTGATCTGGCTGAGATAATCACTTGGTGCTTTCTGGAACCACCATCTAAAAAAGAGTAACTTGCCCTTGTTGATTTTAAAAGCCGTCAGCTCTCTTGCACTCTTTATACACACACGTGTGTATTAAAAACACACTCACGCGCACACAAAATATACATGAGCTCGTTTCCTCACGAATAATTTTGGGTTGGTTTGGTTTGGTTTGGTTTGCTAGGGTCCTCTGCTTTTATTTTGCTCTTCTCGACCCAGTGTTTCCTTAAGGATCCTACCAAGATGCTGTCACTCTCGCCTTCATTTCAGCAACTTCATATCATTTCAGCAGAACCAGTACAGAAGAACTTCCCAGTCTCATGAAAGTCTCCAACTTCTGCGTCAATAACTTCCAAAATCTCGCTGAACAATCCATTTCCTTTTTCCATTAGAGAAGTTTAATTCTTCTAAGTGGTACAATCTGTAACATATTCATACAAATTGGAGCTGTACCAGTATAAAATCTTTAGAATCCAGAAGATAATGAAGCCCTCAATCTTTTCTGACTTGACCAGATGTCTATAAATGACTTTCAAGAACTACAATTACACTGTTATTTGTGTTGTTATGATTACCACCATAGAAACAACTACAATAGAACTGGGTCCATTCTGTTGTGAAGACATTAAGTTTTCCCACTGGAAACAGTGATAAATTGCATCAGCTTTCTAGGCCTAAGCAATTTCCTTGAAGAATGCAATTAATTTGTATAAAGATCCCAGCCAACAGTAAAGATTGTAGTATAAAATTGCAAATCAGAAACTTTTTGGGGAAAAAAACCCAACTTGCTCTGAAGATAACGATGTCATGCAAAGTAATTGAAAAGCAACATGTAAATAAATTATTGTGATGCTGCTCTTACTGCTGTGGTTAATGTTATGTCAGTGTTTCCGTTACGATCTATTTCTCAGGGTTTACACATTTTGAACTGAAATTATAATTGAGGATGCAACTGTAAATTTTCCCCGTGTCTTTCAGCTATTTACAACATTATCTCAAACACAATTTAATTGATTCATCAGCCTCACTGGGTAACTTGATCCAGTGTTTGACCACCTTCACTGTATTAAAAAAATACTTTTTAATTCAGTTTGTGCCTCTCACCTGTTCACTGGGCACCACTGTGTTGACTTCATTTTCTTTACTCATTCTCATCAGGTATTTGTACATACTGACTTAATCCATCTCTTTCTCTTTTCCGTGCTGATCAGGTCCAGATCTCTCAGCCTCTCCTCAAGCAGAAGGAGCTCCAAACCCTTCATCACCTTTGTTGTCATTGGCTTATCTTGCTCTGCAAAGTCTATGTCTCTTTTACTGGGCAGCCCAGTGCTGGGCACAGCACTCCAGATGGATCTCACCAGAGCTAAGCAGGGCCAAAGGCCACCTTCCTCAACCTGCTGGTAATTTTCTGTCTGATGCAGACAGGCAAGCTGTTGATTACATTTCAATCATACCCCTTGACATAAGGCACTGATATTTGGAATCCATTTGAGATTACAACCAACATCTAGGTCTATGAGTGCACCAGATACCATAATTCATCTTATGCTATTCAATTATATCTTATTATAGGTGTTTTGTGAACATTTTGTAGGTCAAAGGTATTCCCCATGTGATGCAGCTGCCACTCACCAAGAGATCATATTTGCTACTCTTCTATGAATATCTTGGCAACCCTGTGGGACACTGACATTGCCACTGAATCTGGCTTTAGATGGTAAAGATATTTAGATATTAAAGCTATTAACTTTTCAGTTTCCAATTATTGTAAATTTATATATGACTGAGTTACATGACTTTACCTACACAAGCTAAGGTTAGCTTATGGGAGTCACCAGAGCCTCTGCCAGAAGTGGCTCAGAGGAAGAGATTATCTCCTCCCACTTAACCATCTGCGCTAAAGAAAAATGATATGAACATGTCTTCACCTTTTCTGTTTGCTCACATCTTGCCCTAGACTCACATATCAGAAGCAAAACAACAATGAAAGAAAAACGCAGCCCTGCAACACCTGATAATTAAAACAAGGGAACTGAAAGCTTATTATAGGTCTTCTTTTTTCTCTCCCTCAGATATTCAATAAATAATAGGCTTTTGTAGTGGTACATCTGGTATCTCAGTGATTTTGTTTACAAAACCCCTCATTATTACCCGGTCTCCCAACGTGCACTTTAAAGAATGTGAATTGCATTTGTGAATTGCATAAAGAATGTGATTACATTTGCATTAAATACACAGGTAGTATTTTAAAAGTACAAATGCTTGTAATTTTATGACACACCTACATGAATTATAAAATTATGTGTAATAAAACTTTTCTTGATTGCATAATTACCTCTTGTTATCACTAATTAACCATTCAGCTCCAGCATGTTAGTCCTGAAGAATCTCCCTGACGTTGCCTCCTGACTCTTCTCTATTCTGCTGTGTTACAAGTCGTTTCATGGCATCTGTAGACAGAGTAATATTCAACAGTTATGGATCCATGAGAATCTTCAAACAACCGTATCACAAGTTAAAAGTGGACATTTGAACATGTGCTTATTATTTCCAGCAGACATACATTAAATTGCTTTGATCTCATTTCTTTACTAAACTTCCTCATCTGGTTGAAATATTCCCTCTTAAAGCTATTTTCTCTGAAAAGTTATCTTGTATTTCATGTAGCATAGGGTTCTAAACCAGGCTGTTTTCTATTTGTCAGTGATGTCCTATATGAGCATCTGAAGTTGGAAGTATGAGAAATTTGAGGTTTGAAATGTCTTGTTCAAAAACAGAAAGTGTAGGAGGATAACTACCATATTGTTGTACCTCAATTTGTATGAATAAAGTGTCCACCCTTGCGATCATTCACATTATCCAGAAGGTCCTCAGTGACTCCAGACTGAATATATTAATACAGTATAATCATAGAATCATAACGGATTGGAAGGGACCCCAAAAGATCATCTAGTCCAATCTGCCTGCAACAGCAGGATCACC
>JAOXOE010030948.1:2420-12450 GCA_028565055.1 Phoeniculus purpureus
CCATTGTGGAAGCCAAAGGAAGGCCACACATCTGCCCTTACAGAACAAATGAACACGGGGAGTATTTTCTTCTCCTTTTGCCTGGGACGTACGTGATCAATGTAAGTGCCCAGCCTTCCTGTTGTTCCTCATTGCATTGCATTCCCCAGCACAGCAGCCTCCTCGTAAGTGAGATGAACTTGAGCAAGTCTGTACAGCAGCTGAAAACACTCTGTAGCAGATTCAAAACAAAATAGTATCTTAAAACCATGAATCAGTAGGAAGGACATTCTGATAAAGAGTATGCTCTCAAGTCCCCAGAACGTTTAGCAGTATGTGCTCCTCTGACCTGGATGTGGAGCCAGCTGAGCATCTGGACCACGGCTGACAATGGTTTGAGGTGCCTGAAACAAACCACAGAGCTCTTGAAGGGTGAGAAGTAGAGGCTGGGAGCCACACAGCCCCAGGCAGTGACGGGCTGACACCACCACCACCATCAGCAACAGTTACTTACTTGGGTAGAAATAGCTTCACCGCTGAGGTTGTCAGTAGCTGCTGTTGGAGAACATTGCTGCAGCAAAGGCTCTGCCTGCGGCAGCCAAGGGCTTGTGCTGAAGGGCAACTGCAGGATTCCTGCTCTTGTACTGCATGTGATGTCCCCATTGTAAATATCTACTCTATTACTGTTTCTATTCCAGTTCTTGGGAGTTTATTCCTACTGCTCTAAGGTGAAAGCTATTTTCTCAGTCCATGATTTAGAACCCACTTTACCGCACATTTTAAATATAGCTAGGCACATTAGATGATGATCATTTCACAGCCAACCTCAGCGTTCCAAGCCAAGTAAGAAAACTTTCATGCTTGTTCCTAGGCTACGGTACCAGGATTTCAGTCGATGCTGAAGACAGTGGAAATACCTGACAATACTGGCAACTTCAGTGCTGTGAAACACGACTTCTCTTTCCCAGAAGTCTTTACCAGATCAATAGCTCCTTCATGTCCCAAAATCCCCCTCTACCAAGAGCTTGAACGGGCTTCAGCTGCAGTCAAACCAACCCTAAATATCTTGGTTTTACTGATTGTTACACTTGTGATGTTCATATAGTTTGGAACGACATGAGAGAGCAGCATTTCCCTGCACAGATGTGGCTTTGCAGACAAGGGATGGTTTGTGCAAGAGGACATAACAAACCCTCAGAATTATGGTCCTGTTTATTGTATTTTGTAAAATACTGGCTCGGCAATCAAATGTTAAACTTTAATTATAACAGACAACCTTATTTTTCTACACATTTCACACTAAAGAAATTCTGTACAGCCTGGGGAGCTAAGTGAGGATGCAGAAAGTACATCTGCCCAAGTTCAAAAGAAGTCTGGGATTGTACTGCATATGTTTGGTGCCAGCTGAGGTTCCTCCTTGAACCGGCCACTGATGTGACACACAAGCTCTTAGCTCCTAGTTCCTCTTAATAAAGCCACTGCTAAAAAAAGACATGTTGCCTACCTGTGCTCTTTGTTAGGGATTTGAAGAGTCCTTTCACACCTAGGCAGTTGCATCTCCTTTCCAGGGTCACAGAATCACAGAACATTAGGGATTGGAAGGCACCATGAAAGATCATCCAGTCCAATCCCCCTGCCACAGCAGGGTCACCTAGATCCAGTTGCATAGGAACATATCCAGGCAGGTTTTACACATCTCCAGATAAGGAGACTCCTGAAGCCCACTGGGCAGCCCCTTCCAGTGCTCTGCCACCCTCACCGGGAAGAAGTTAGATGCCACTGAGCAGAGCCTGGCTCCATCCTCCTGACACCCACCCTTCACATATTTATAGACATTAATGAGGTCACTCCTCAGTCTCCTTTTCTCCAAGCTAGAAGTGTCCCCTTTAGTTGAAAATCCCCCAAAGCAAATCTGTGAGATGCCAGCAGCCAAGCAGCTGACTGAGCCTCAACAGCGTTAACAATCTGCATGCAAACTGAAGCTGTAGAACTCCCAACAGATGTGAATATTCCACGAAGGCATATATAAACAATCTTTATTTACAGTTTTTAAATGCAACATGGTTATTTGAGTTCTCAGAACAGGAAAAGCTGAAAAAAAGCCCCAAAGGAAAACACAATACCTGTAATAATTCTCATAACTGGGTCTGTGCCATTTGGGGGATTAGTTGTATTTCCACCGGTTATTGACTGTGGCAGCAGGTGCACAGGCTATCTAGAGGGTATGAACCACAGTGAGGTCCTGAAAGTGTGTTCACCTAGAAGCAGTGACAGACCTGCAGAGTCATTTAAATTCATTCTGAACCAGCCTGTGGAAGTTACTCCAGCCATGTGCAACCACACAGTAAAGTACGACTTGGTATTTTAGGTATCACTTAATGGTCAACAGAGTTCAAAACAAGAACTGCCCTTGAAAAAAAATCAGGCTGTTAAATTAAAGCAACACCTACTCCAAAGGGGAGACAGCACCTCTGTAATAAGCATCACCAACGAACTGTACATGTGGAATACACAGCTATGTACACTGGCTACAGAGGCATCCACTGGAAGCTTTCAGCGCCTCTGTGCAACATTAGCAAAAACCCCACACATCAGTTAAAAGCAGCAGTGTTTTCATGTTCACCAAGTGCAGTCCCTTATTAAAAGATACCTTCGGGCAAGGTTTCAGCAGGTGGGTTGGTTGGTTCTTCTGCTTTACACTGTTTGTGCGACCTTTAGACAAGTAACTCAACTCAAGGGTATGAATGAGCTGCAGCAGTTCAGCTCATTAGGCAGGTGATCTCCAGAACAGGCATTCCATTGCCTCCTGGGATACCTGCTGCCCCACCACACAAAGAAATTAACTGCTGGGAAACTGTAAATTACTTCCGAAGTTACACCAAAGCACAACAGCAGCTTTAGATTAAAACAGGGAAGAAAAGCTCCTCACTCCTGTTAGTTCTATTTATCAATTTGGTTACTCAGTTTCTAATAATGTAATAATTTTCTAGTAGTTTTTCCTGCAGAAACACACTTTTCTGAAACAATTCTTCTTGTTAAGGCTTTCTATATGAGTGAGGAAATTTTCTGCCCTCGTATTAGCCTTTGAAGGGAAAAACATGTGCCTCAAGTCCTGCATGTGGCTTCATACCCGCACACATCTCAGAGGTATTTAAACATACAGCCAACAGAAGTTGGTGCTAAAGCCTGTCCCAAATGCAAACACTTCCCAGCAATTAAAACTTTGTAGCACTTTCACCCTTCCCAAAGGTAACCTGCCAACCCACCTGCATGTCACAGAATCACAGAACATTAGCGATTGGAAGGGACCTCGAAAGATCATCCAGTCTAATCCCCCTGCCAGAGCAATGCCACTCCTGACTCATCACTAAGACTGGAACAGCTCTCAATGGAAGCTGCTCAACAACAAGCACCTTCTTTGCGCCGCAAGTGTTCAATACAACAAGCCACTTTGGTTTTAGCAGTGGAAGATTTCTGAAGGATGAAAGCAGCAGAGTTTAGAAGTTATAAGTCAAGCCTCAGTATTAAAGGTTCTCATACAGTTTAATACTCACTGCTTCTAGACTTTGAGAAACATCAACCACCAAACGAATCAATTCTGCCATCTGCCTGAAGTACTTCACTTTGCACTTGGCCTCCATGGGCCAAGAGTTGGAATTTCAATGCTAATAAATAGTTCTGTGGTGAAAAAGCCATATTTAATACAAAAGTAGATTTACTGTACTTCATAAAACAAAACAAATCTGAGTTCTTGCAGCATTTTACTTCACTATTGTCTACCTGAAGTGCGTGAAGGACCAGACTAGAAAATCATGTCCTGTCACATTTTGTCAGCACTCGCCCCTCCCTTTACCTGCCTTGGTCACCCAATCAAAGGCACAAGCAACCACCACTTGCTGCAGGTCAACCTGGAAACCTCTCTCACCACCTCACTGCATTCTCCAGACCATCAGAGTCACAGAACATTAGGGATTGGAAGGGACCTTGAAAGATCATCTAGTCCAAACCCCCATCACAGCAGGATCATCTAAGACCAAGTCGCACAGGAACATGTCCAGGTGGGTTTTAAACGTCTCCAGGGAAGGAGACTCCACAACCCCCTTGGGCAGCCCAATCACCTCCAGTGTCACCAACTTCTCCACTGTACTCCAAGTCACAAAACCATCACAAAGGAAAACAAACACCACTGAAACCATTTTCACTTGCTGATGTTGCATCAGTCTCCATCTCTATTTAGATGTTCAATTCAGAAGGTATAAATCTTTCTAGCGCCCCCCTTAATTTGCCTGTAATCTGAATAGTTCTCTGTAGTTTAATGCTACAGGTTTAAAACCTTTTTCTTGTGACTGATTTACCAAGTAGACATATCTCTGTATCTACACACGTACCACGTACCAGTTCAATAAATTAAAGCTCAAAACACGAACTGTAAGCACAAGAATATTTACAAACTGCAATAAATTAAAGATTAAAATGTGCTCAATATTAAATGAGGATCTTAAATACCCCACCAAGTAAGAAAATATCATGAGCTTTTAGTACTAAAGTGTTGCCATTTCTGTGCCACTATCATGGTCAGAAACGTAAAATAGGTGGAAAGAACAGGGTGATGAACATCAGGTTGGCCACCACCCACCCCATACTGGCCAAGGCTGCAAAGCTGGCTGAGGTCACAGCTGTACACACTCCCTCCACCCAGCCCCTCTAAATCCCAGCACACACTCGCTGCCAGCATCACCTGGAGAACAGACTAGAGGAGAACAGACACCAACACTCACTGCTCCTTTATTTTGTAAGGCGTGCTTTGTTGTGGGAGAAAAACCCTCAACAGACCAAACCATGAATCACAGGATCATTTTGGTTGGAAGGGACCATTAAGATCAACTCCAATGACTGACACAGTCACAGGTCAACTGAGTTTTACTGTTACTTATTGAGAATATTAAGCCAGAAAACAACACTGAAAACAAAGACGCACTGTGACACGGCAGGCTGGCCACAGATGCAGAAATCAAAGTTACTCATCTCCTCAACAGTGTGGGGAGTCTAAGGTATTCCCAGGGATATTCCCCTCAACAGCTGCAGTAGGCAGGAAAATCCATTTCAGATCATAAAAGGGCAAATTCATTATGGTCTCCATGTACCTTTTTTACCAAATCAGAGTGTGTTACCAGGAAATGAAACTGGGTTTGAAGACAGATCCCAAAGCACAGTGACTGTGACTACCAAGAAATGCTGCTCTGACCACAGGTTCCTTTTTGAGAGCTGGAATATTTTTTAAAATACAGAGATTGTTTCAGGGGAGTGACAGAGAGAATGCCAAGAGCAGAATGGTACAGTCTGTCCCAACAGGAACTAGGAAAGAACAGCTGCTCCCCTGGAAGTGCAGTTACACAGCCACCAGTGACCCCAGAAAAGCACAGCGGAGAAGCATGACACAGGAGACAATATAATGGACGAAGCTTCTACGTACAGTTCCCATGTCACCAATGCTTCTCCTTCAATACACACCTGAACAGTTCTCTCTCGGTTGCAGACTTCAGAATACGCAACCCATTGGTTCTGACTTGCAGGTGCAGTGGAAAAACTACTTCAGAAATACCACTATCTTCCTCTGACATGCAGGTTACAGCAGTCAAAGTCTTTGCACCAGCACACAGACAACAGCAGTTCTATCACAGAATCCTTTGGGTTGGAAGAGACCTCCAAAGGTCATCTAATCCAACCCAGTTTTTGTACCGGTGGCGTTAAGGAAGCTGTTTAGCCTCAGCCTACAAGATGGTTAATGCAGGACAACCCCGGCATCTAGGCTACATGGGGGAGTTCTTGGCACTCCCCCAACTACTTATTTAACATTCTCTACTGGCAAGATGTTCGGCAACTACCTGTAAGATTACAAGGTGCTAAAAACATACAACTCCTCTTGCAGTCTAATTTCCCAAAGGAATAAATACAACTGGCTGGCACAGAAACTCCATCTGAAAAACACCTCAGATGAATAATCTAGCTGCATCTTGAAGATACCAGAGGAGCTTACAAAATATCACCACGGCTGCTCTGAACGCCCCAGCGAAGGGGAGCACAGACTGCTTAATAAACTGATGGGTTTCACAGAGTTTCTGACAAAGCTCAGTGAGGAGACAAGAGCTAAAAGCAGTGACAGACAGATCCAGTGAGACTGACTTTGAGTTGGCCAAACATCTTGCCAACAGATTTTCAGAGTTCTTGTGCTACAGATACAAAATGTAAATCTGAAAGACTACTGAAGGTAAAGCGCATGCTACATGAACTAGAACTGCACAGCTCATTTGTTGCTGCAGGTGGACTTTCTTTTCTACTATTGTAATTCAAGCTGCATGTTGTACTGCTTAAGTCAAAAACTAGGACAGAAGACAAACAGACTGTCCCCCTGTATTGCCTAACTTGACATTACACAGCATCTCCTTCATTTATCTTGCCTGTTCAAGTCTTCTCCCATGGTGATAAAATAGTAATGGCAACTGTACGAACCTTCAAACCCATGAAGCATTTTAAAAGGCGGTTTCTCAGGTCATTTAAGAGATAACTAGGACCTAAGTTGGATCAGCGACTTCTCAGGGCACACACAGCCCTGAAATTCACACTGCACACTGTAAAAATAAGAGACACACAGTACCCTTTTGGATTTCCAAAGCTGTAATTATTTTCTATTGCATGTACCCCACTTCCTGATGTCTCCTCTGATTTGGTTACTTGGAGGAATTTAAGTTTGGGGAACGAGGGTGACAAGATTGTTTCGTTTTTTGACTCATTCAGAGGATTCTGATGAAGCCTGGTGTGTTCCCCAGGCAACACACACTTATCATCTTAAGAGGAAGAACCCACATGAACAAACTCTTCAACACGTCTCTCCTCTCCTAACCAGAATTTGTATTTAATGCAGTGGGGAAAACAACATTGCTAGCGTGTATGGAACATAGAAGACTTGGAGAGGCAGGGAGTTTACAGGAATTGGTTCTTTCTGTTCAGAGGGACTTAAAATCAAGTTGACTTAACGAATATTAGGCTGACCTCTTACCGACTCCAGTGCACTTATTTCACCAATTACTTCTCATACTAAATGCAAAGAGATCCAAAATACTAATTCTCCGATACAAAAATAGTTTCTTGTTCTCTGAACCAGTTTATGAAGTCCCTTTTGCAGCTTTCCACCTAGCTGAAGTAAGTTAGTACAATCATTTGTATGGGCTGTCTGCACACAGGACAGGGTTTGTTCCTCTTCTTAAGCTTTCTTGCACACGTAAAACATGACATCAGGTGTCCTGTTTTGCCATGTACTATGCAGCCGTTTTTAGGTCGACTCTGACAGATGACGCAGGGCTCTATGCTGGTAATGGGCAGCCCAGATTCCACGTTGTTTTCTTCTTTGTCTTGCATTTCTCTCTTCTCCGGTTCTTCCTGACTGCTACAAAACATGCTGCTCGATGTCGATGGCTGGGAATAATCTTCACTCTCCTGGGACTCTGAGATTTGCACAGCTTTGTCCTCATTCTCCTCCACACCTGGCTCTTTATCTTCAGTCATTTTCCCTTTCTTGCAGTCAGGTACATCAAACCCTTCTTCAGCCTCCTGAGGCAAGGAGCCTTCTAGCTTGGTTTTTTCCAATTTATCACTCTTTTCATCTGGGAGCCAGTCCTCACGAAGGGCCCAGCATCTGTGGCAATGGCGTGGAAGTGGAGGATTCATTTCACTACATTCGGAACACTTCCAATAATCCTTTAGTGAATTAAAGGTTGGAACAGCTTAAGCCACTTGGAACACTTACAACTGAGGTTATTCAGAGATCATAAACAACCTACAGCTGCCAAAATAACTTATCCTAAGCTATCAAAATTTGTTTATAATTTAAAAATTCCATTCAGTTCTTGGCCCCATTTTGCAGTTCTAGATTAAAATCATCTTAATTTTTAAAAAGACTTTCTGGTTTGCATTCTTCTTGCAGCAATTTGTGAAGAGAGGCAGAATAATAATAATTAGTGTTTCCTACGCAAAACTGAAGAAACTAGACTGAAAGAGTCTTCAGAGAAACTCATGAAAGAGTTTTTCTCTGATAAAGCCGTCACCATTCCCACTACTTTCAACCACAGACTTCCGAAATGGAAACAAAGACTGGAGACACACGGGATGCAAAGCTGTTGGTGTGAGAAGCGGCCGGGTGAGGGCACTCTGACACAGCAGTGTCAGAGAACAGAAACCACCGGCCATCAAAAAAAAAAGCCTCAGTTCACTGCCTCAGAGGCTACTACACAGGCTACCCTGAAATTAAGTCATTACTTCATCAAAAATATGCGTCATTTCTGAGGGAGAAAGACCCTTCTTAGATATAATGCATGCTGAAAGTGGGATCAAAACAAAACCACAACAAAAACATCGAGATTCAAAGAACTTGTTTGAGTCCTGAGTAACATCAGCGACATCAAGAGCTTAAAAGGCCAATTTTAATTGCTAAATATAACCGACAGACCTATTTTTCCACAGGTAATCAATGCTGGCTTTAGATGGTACCTATCCGTGCGTTTTACACACATAGGAAAACCCGTCAGTGCTACAGCCCATCGAGGGACTGGAACTCTTTAGGACAACAGCTTTATTCAAGCTTCAGTTGTGAACAGCTAAGATACACCGTGTTTTTGTTGTACTACATGTTTTTTCCCACATCTATCTACATTCTTTGATGCCTCAAAGCCCTGCTACGCTTCAAGAATGGTCTCCAAGAATGTAGACAAAGCCACTAAATCTTCTCTTTTACAGCACTGTTATGAAAGCAGCTTTGCCTTCCCATCTGTGTGCTACAGATTCCCTCGTTTGGGTTGGACAATAAAACTAGACATGATTTATAGGAAGTGTTTTAAACACACAGGACAAAGCAGGAGTGGGGGTTGTGTTTTGTGCAAAGAGTCAGATCTAGGCTCCAAGTAATTTCTTCCATTAAGCGAGTGAAACTATAAAATAGCATGAGCTTGATCTTAATGAGTTAGGTAGACTACTAATTAAAAAAGTATCAAGACTTCTTAATAATCACATGTTCAATTATTAAAATGTCTTAGAATCATCAAGCAATCAAAAAAAAGTTGAATTCCTAAAGAAAAATCACTAGTAGCAATAAAATTCATCTCTACTCCCTCATCTACTCTATCAGTTACCCAATAATGTGCTTATGATGCTTTGCCAGTCAAGTTTTTACTCACAGCAAGAGAAATCTCTGGATCTTCATCAAATGAATCAGCATCACTATCTTCATCCTGGTAAATAGTCAGCTGATATACCTGGTTCAAATAAAACAAAGTATTGATGGAACAGTTTCTTGGCAGGTTCTTGCCTGTTTCCTGGCATCCAGCTAAAAGTTCATAGATTTGTAATCTGGTAATTCAATACTTCTCTGGTAAGACTTTTAATCAAATGTAGGAAGTAGCACATATATGTTAATTTACATTAGCAATTAACTCTGCAAACTCTGACTGATGACTAGCTTGCTGCAAAGAATGCTGCTCACTCTCATTAACACTCTTTGAAGAAAAAAAAAAAGTAGACTAGACAAATCACAGAACATTAGGGATTGGAAGAGACCTCTAGCGATCCTCTAGTCCAATTCCCCTGACACAGCAGAATCACCAAGACCAAGTAGCACAGGAACATGTCCAGTCATGTTTTAAACATTTCCAGAGAAGGAAACTCCACAACCCTCCCCGGGCAGCCTGTTCTGTTCCAGTGCTCTGTCACCCTCTCCATGAAGAAGCTCCTTGTTCCAGCTTACACCCATTACACCTTGTCTTATCATTAGATGACACTGAGCACAGCCTGGCTCCATCATCTTGACACCCACCCTTCACATATTTATAAACATTAATGAGGTCACTCCTCAGTCTCCTTCAAGCTCAAGAGACTCAGCTCCCTCAGCCTTTCCTCATCAGGGAGGTGTTCTACTCCATCATCCTTGTGGCTCTGCACTGGACTCTCTCCAGCAGTTCTGTGTCCTTCTGGAACTGAGGGGCCCAGAACTGGACACAATATT
>JAOXOE010030949.1:0-12450 GCA_028565055.1 Phoeniculus purpureus
GTCGCATGGACCACCCGGCTGTGTATAAAAGGGTTAAGTTGACGCTTAATAAACGGCATTCGCTTGATCATATTGATTGTCTCGCGTCTGTCCCTTTTTAACTCCCGGTATTAGACTCAATCCTCCCGAAATTCCCTCCTTTAACCCCATAGACCCCCTGATCCCTTCAGACCCTCTATGTCCCCCCACCTCACCATCGCAGAAAACAGCTACTGCCCCAAGGCTGTCACCAACAACAGGAGATTGAGGTGAAGGCTGAGGGAGGGGGAGACGCAATATTTAGGGACACACACATGAGGATTTGGCAGGGGAAGCAGGAATTGCGGGGGGAGGACTGGTATCAGGGTCTTCCTCTTGCGTTGTTGACAATTAGAACTAAACCAAGATTTAAAGAAAGTTTAATTCCTTTTGAAATCTTGCTTGGCAGACCTTACCAGGCCAAACATAAGGGGGAAGATCTCGCTCAGGTAGGAGATGAATCATGATGAGAATACCTAATAACCTTAGGAAAAGAAATAACTCAATTTAATTGTAAGGTTATGGATGCCTGAGCTGGAGGATTAGATCATCTTATTCACTCTTTAATCCTGGGGACTGAGTTTATGTTAAAACCTTTACAGGAAATCCTTTGGAAGAGAGACGGAAAGGACCTTACCAGGTGCTGTTACCAATGTTTACTGCTATCAAGATTAGAGAAATATCTATCTGGGTCCACTACACTCGAGTGAAGAGTGCACCTCAGGAACCTCAGATTTCTAAATCAACAGGACCTTTGAAGTTGAAAATACAGCGGCAATGAAACCTGGTAGGTTGAAACTTTTATGTTTTCTATTTCTGACAGAAATGATATTGGTTTTCCATGGAACCAAAATGTATGTTTGAACTTTTTACATAGCATAAGTGTGGCCTTTAACCTGTCTGATTATTGGATGGGCACATGGATACCTGAAAATGTCCAGGGAGGATTTCCTGTGTTTGGGACCTCTCTACAACTTAGAGAAGTTATTAATAGAACCAGTGAATTAACCCATCAAAAGTTTATGTCTATTTGAAAATCAGAAGGTTGAATTAGAACCTTTAAAGAACACAATGAATAACGTGGAGTATGTACAGAGATGATAACAACCTAGTATTTCAAGAGATTCGGCAGGAAGGTGATCTTCAGAGGTCCCTTCCAACCCCCACCATTCTGTGATTCTGTAAAATGTTGTTGGCTGTGCGAGAAAACGGATGGGTGACTCTGCCTTGAACACTCACATATTTGAGCTGTTCACTGCTGGTTTAGTCTCTGTGGCAGAATGTTGGATTTTGTCTCAAGAGCAACTTTGAAAGAAGACTGAAGCTTTCAGGCACTGTCCTGAGGAGATCCCCAGGTATGATGGAAAGGCTGTTAGAGAGATCACTGTGTCACAGCAGTATCCCTTGCCTGTCCCCCACCTGCAGTCACAGCACTACCACATGACTGTGACCAAGCTGCCAGAGCACCCAGGCCTTAAATCAACAGAGAGGCTCAGGAGAGTATGGAAGTGGAGACAGTGCAGCTCAGAAAAGACCAAGCACTGGTGCTCCCTGGCAGTGCTGCTGTGCTGGGAGTCATTAAGCTCCCAGAAATGTCTCTCCTCCTTAGGTGAAACCTTTGGCAAGTCCCTAGCAGGAGCTCTGGCTGGTGCTAGGTTTCCACTGGGAGCAGGGGCTCTGCAGGTGTCAGTCCTGCCCTACAGCAATAAAAAATTCGAACACACCATTGTTCCATGAAGTCATAATTACAAAGACTGTGACTTTGTAATTCCCAACTGTGATGACATTTTCTGTGATGTTGTCAAGTCCCTCATCTGAAAGTCTTCATCTGCATTGTTAAGCGGTGCTGTGGTAGGCAACGGGATCTTCCTCCTCGCACGTGATGTTCACCCAGTGGTCCGTGAGGGTGTTGGTTGGGCTCTCCTCGATCCAGCTTCTGATGGCAAACAACGGCAAAGGGCAGGCAAGGCTGAGTGATCGGGTTGGAGAAATCGGAGGAAGCCAGGCTGTGCATCCCCAGGTGGTACACCTGGGTCAGGGTGTTGATGAGGAGGACGTTGCACTCATTGTCCTGCAGGTATTCGTGAATTTTCATGGCGTTTAGGAAGAGTTCTGGCAGTATCAGCGCCAGTCAGATCTGCAAGATGGAAAAAGGAAGTGAGAATAGAAATGCAGGTGGTTTACACCTTACTTTCCTTTGGGAAGAGCTGCAGCTCAATGGCAGTTTGGGCACTGCAGGACAGGAAGGACAGGGAGGGGCTGGAGAGGAGGCAAAGAAGGGCAATGGGGCTGCTTAGGGGTTTGGAGAACAGGGCTGATAGGGAGAGGCTGAGAGAGCTGGGGCTGTTCAGCCTGGAGAAGAGTAGACTGAGGGGAGTCCTCACTGCTCTCTGCAGCTACCTGAGGGAAGGTTGGAGTGAGGTGGGGGTTGGCCTCTTCTCCCCAGGGACGAATTATAGGACCAGAGCAAATGGGGTCAGGTTGTGCCAAGGGAGGTTCCAGTTGGATGTTGGTACAAACTTCTTCCCAGGAAGAGTGGGGAGGCCTTGCCAAAGGCTTCCCAGGGAGGGGGGTGGAGGCATTATCCCTGGAAGGGACAGCCAGGGTGTGGGATCACACGCTGTTAGCCAAGAACAGTTGCTAACCACAGTAGAATTGCAACATAAACCTTGGAGCGATATTGTGTAGGGCAGCATGTACTCCGTCCCAAGGAAAGAGAAACTAGAGAAGAAAACAGTTCTATTGTTAGGGATATCTGCTATCTTGCTGCCTGGAGAATTTGCTGTGCTTGAGAAACTTTGCAGAAATTCGGGAACCAATCCATGATGTACACGGTGAACACTTTAACCAATCAGTAGAATGTGCTTTGCTATATGCTATGCTATGTACACTATAAAAGGACTTGATTTCTTTTGAATAAATCGGAACTTCTTGGCATCCAAGAGTCTCCCCGTCCCCTGTTGCGGCACCAGGGTGTTTGAGGAGCTGGGTTAGTGGTTGGGGTTGTAGGGCAGACGGTTGGACTTGCTGATCTTGAAGGTCTCTTCCAACCCTGATGATTCACTGATTGGAAGAACCTGCAGAGGCTGTGGGTGCTCTGGAGGGTCTCATGGTCAGGTTGGGGGCACAGGGAGGGTGCTCTGGGCAGACTGGTGGGAGGTTGGACTGGATGATCCTTGAGGTCCCAGTCTGTGCCTGTGTCCGTCCGTCCGTCTTTTCCCACCCCTGCCCAAGCCACTTTGGACCCCCCCAGAGCCACTCTGGGGCCACCCTGAGCCACTTTGGAACCCAAAGAGCATCCTCTCGGGTGGGGCACCACAGATTCGGGGGTGTTGCAGAACTGGGGGGTCTGTGCCCGCAGGTGCCAGAGCTGGAGAAACCCCCAGTCTGCATTCAGCTGCTGGAGCAAGTACAGGGCAGCACTGGCAGCATCAGGGAACACGGGGTGGACTGGAACTGGCTGTGGGTGCTGGGAGAAGGGCTGAGACAGGCTGCAGTAACTGGGACATGCTGCAGGTAAACTGGGATGGGAGCTGAGACAGGCTGTAGAAACCTGGACAGGTACTGGGACAGGGTGCAGGTAACTGGGAGAGTGGTTGGGACTGGCTGTGGGTACTGAGAGAGGGGCTGGGACAGTCTGCAGGTAAATTGGGATGGGGGCTGGCACAGACTGCGAGTAACTGGGACAGAGGCTGGGACAGGCTGTAGGTAAACTGGAATGGGCGGGGGGGGGCCTTGGACAGATCCTGGAACAGGCTGCATGTAACTGGGATGGGGACTGGGGCAGGGCCAGGAGCAGGTACTGGTCCAGTTTGGCAGGACTGGCCTGCCTAAGAGCAGGGGATGATCGCTGTCACTACACCTCATCCTCCCTGCCCTGGCTGATCCCAACATACATGTGAGGTAGCACCTTCAGCTCAGGGAGGAGAAGTCCCCAAGCAGGGGGTTGCCTGGGCTGTCTGTCCTGCCCAGGCTGGTGCCTTTTCCCAGCTCTTCTCTTCCTACTTCTGCAAACTGTTAGCAGGAGCCAACCCCTGGGGCAGCCCCCGCTCTACTCCCTGCAGTAAGTCAGCAGGATCAAGCCATTTGGTGCTGATAAGGGCTGTGGGCTGGGAGGAGTGCTGGCTGTCCTGGGTGATAGCAGCTGCTTCACTGTCCACTTCAGCTGTCCACTGTGCCCAGTGTGAGTTGGGCCAGTGTGAGATTTGCCCCCTTGGCTGGCACTGGCCAAGTTGGAGGGTGCTGGGCCCTGCTGGGTCAAGGAAGAGGGGGCTGGGTCCTGCTAGATCCCACACACTTTGTCTCTTTTCTCCACTCTCAGGTAATTTCTGACTTCAACGTGATGCTGAGCAGGTTTGGGTGCAACGGCAGGTGCTGCCCCACATCACAGTGAATTGGAACTCCACTTCTCTCCACTGGTTCTCATGTTTGTGCCACAGGTCTCTGTGGCTCCTGCTGTCTCCTTCTAGCCTTTGCAAAGCCCAAAACCCGTTGGTGCAGTTGCTGATCCCTGGGCAACCCTCGACAGGGCCCACTCCTCATCAGGAGCAGCGCTCCGCACGCCTGCACGGCCACCCGGAGGGCCACGGGGACTCGCCTGCACAGACCCCACTGCCCGCCTCCTCCCTTCTGCTCGGAGACGATCCAGCTCACATTCCCCATCCCCAGGAGCCTCCAAACTCACCAGGAGTCCAACAGGGAGCGAAGCTGAGTGGCGACTGCCAGAGCTGCCCTCGTCCCAAGCTGCTCCAGGAGGGAATTCTCACCGGCGTCGCTCTCTGTCCTCTCGCTTCCAAACCGCTCAGCCCACTGTACTGGTTTCACTGGTATAACCGCAGGGGTTCAGGAAGCCGATTCTCAGCCCCCTGTCCCCTTCCCTTCGGCCAATGGGCAGCACTGGCACCTGTTCGCACTTGGGCCTGGCCCCGCCCTCTCCCCGTCCGGGCCGGACCCCCAGGAAAGACGGGAGAGCCCGGATCGGTGGGGGGAGTGGGCACGGAAGGGCGGGGCCGGGCGGAACCAAACCGAACTGCGCACAGTCCAGACGAGGGGAGCCGGGTCTGGCGCCCCATCACCGCATCCCTACCACACCAGCCCCTCCGGGGGCAGGGCCGGAACTGACGTCCCAGCGGCACGAGACCGGGCCGGAAGCGGAGCAGGCGCTGGGCGGCAGCTGTGCGGGAGCGGCTGCCACGGTGAGTATCCTCGCTCGGAGCGGAAGCGGCGCCCAGAGCACCCCCTCCTCCCCCCTATTCGGGCCTGGTCGGTACCGCATCGGGCTCCGCAGGACCCCCGCCGGGAGAGCGGTGGGAAAGGAGGTCTTTGCCGGGGGAGGTTTTGGGTCTGTCGAGCGGTTCTTGGAGGGTCGGGGGTGATTTTCGTGGCGGCATATCCTTGTCCATGAGGTGCCTGCGCCCATCTCCCCGCACGGGAAGGGGCCAGTTCGGAGCCCAGTTCAAGCTCTCTGAGCCCTGCGACCTCTAGAGCTGGGGATGGGGTTGTGTCCTACCCCGCGGGGGTTCAGCGGCGGTTAATGGGGAGACAAGGGGACTGTGGTGCCCCGAACCCGTCTTCTTTCTCCAGGTCCAGCTGATCCTCAGCCAGAGCCCAGGGCTTCCTTCAGGGCAGCTTTGGGTACCACCACGTGTTGGCCCGACCCACCTGCTGTTCATCCCTCCCTTCATCCCTGCTTACTTGGTCCCTGCTGAGTGTCTCCAGGGCTAAGCCCCAACCCCTGCATGGATCCCCAGAACCCACTGGGTGCTGCTGTTGAGAGCCTGGAGAAGGAAAATATGCTACCAGAGCAAAAGTTGGACCCAAAGTGCAGCCCTGAGGATGAGAACAAGAAAGGGGAGGAAGCCACTGTGGTGTCATCTCGGTTACCTGAGGACCTGAAGGGGTGCTTCCAGTGTGAGCAGAGCTACCTCACTGACTCAGAGTCAAAGAAGCACCATTGTGCCCACTCCGGCACCCAACTCTTTGTCTGCGGTGACTGTGGCAGGAGCTTCAGCAAGGAGAAAAACCTCACCCGGCACATGCACACCCACACTGATGGGAAGCTGTACCATTGCAGTGACTGCGGCAGGAGCTTCAGCCACAGCTCCACTCTCATCCTTCATATACGCACCCACACTGGTGAGAAACTGTACCCTTGCAGTGAGTGTGGCAAGAGCTTCACCACCAGCTCCACATATATCCAGCACTGCCTTATCCACACTGGGGAGAAGCCGTACACCTGCTCCGACTGCGGCAAGAGCTTCAGAAGCAGTGGCGAGCGCACCCACCACATGCGCACCCACACTGGTGAGAAGCCATTTGGCTGTGGTGACTGCAGGAAGAGCTTCAGCACCAGCGGCAACCTCACCAAGCACATGCGCACCCACACTGGTGAGAAGCCTTATACCTGCTCCAACTGCGGTAAGAGCTTCAGAATTAGCAGTCACCTCACCTTGCACATGCGCACTCACACCGACGAGAAGCCATACACCTGCTCCAACTGCGGTAAGAGCTTCAGAAGGAGTAGTCACCTCACAGATCACATGCACACCCACACTGGTGAGAAGCCATACCGCTGTGTTGACTGTGGCAAGAGCTTTAGCCAGATCAGCCATGTTATCCGGCACCGCCGTGTCCATGCAGGCAAGAAGCTGTAAGTCTGTGCTGACTGTGACGAGCTTCACCCACAGCCAACACCCCACCCACATTGGGAGAAACTGTACTGCTCTGGTGCTTGCAGCAAGAGCTTCAGTTGTGGCTCCCACCTCAAGCACCACAAAGAAATCCACCCTGCCAGTGGACCCCTCCTGTCCCTCTGATCCTGCAGATGCCACTGGGATATTTTGCAGCAGCCGGTAGGTTCCCAGCAGGGACTTTTTCCCACTTGTCCCTCCCAGTGGGTTTTGCTGCTCAATTCACATGGAGACTACACAAACCTGCTCCAGCTCAGCTCTTCCAGCACCTCTAGATGTGATACCTGTAGCACCAGTTGCACAAGGTATCTCCATTTTCTGGCAAAGCCCCACCATGGGGCTTTTTGTGGGGGTCAGAGCAGGCAGACACTTTCCATGGGGTGTTTGCAGGTCGGGTGAGGTGGGAAGCACTCTGCACCCAGGAGGGAATTGAATGGCAGAGCTGAGGGGGACCCCAAGAGCCCTTGGGGGACCACCAGCCCTTGGTTGCCTTGGGGTGGAGGGAGGTGGTTGGGGCTGGCACCTCTGTGACCTGCTCCCTGGGAGATGTTAGATGTTGGGAAGTATCAGGGGTTGGAGGGGAGGGGGTCTCCTTTCCAGCCGATTGCATGAAGATCTCCTCTTTCCCCAGCCAGTTTTCTCAAGAGTCTGGCGATTGGTTGCCACGGCCAGCGCTGGCACCAGAGCTGGGATGAGATTTGGATTTGGCTGTTTTTCCTCCAATGCTTTGGATTTCCCGGGCAAAAAAAATCCTCTATTTCCCAATTATTAGGAAAAAAATCTCAACCTTAATAAAACAGTCTTTTTCAGTCTTTTTTGGGTTTTTTTTTAACATTTCTTTCACAAATACTCAACTTTTGGGGGGCCTTTCTTCCCTGGGTCAGGAGCTGGAGTCTTGCACCCAGATCAGGGAGGTCTTGGGAGGTGTTGGAGGGGATCGTGGGGTGGTATCAGGAGGGTCTCAGAGAGTCTAAGGCACTGAGGGTGGGTAATGATCCCAGGAATTTCCATGCCCCACCCCTACAACTTTTAAGAGTGGAGCTGTGGCTGAAGCTCCTGCTGCAGTCACTGCAACAGTACAGCTTCCCACCAGTGTGGCTGCGCATGTGTCAGGTGAGATTTTTCTCCTTGCTGAAGCTCCTGCCACAGTCACTGCACTTCCATGTCCCCGCTTTCTGAAACATTCTGAATTTGGGGTTTCTCCTTGCCAAAACTAGGGCTGGTTCTGCTTGTGAAGAAGGAAACCTCTGGGCACTTGTAATGGCCAGCTCTTTCACTGGCTGCAGGTGGTGTCCAGCTGGTCAGAGGGGCAGAATGTTCTCCATCAACATGCTGGCCATGGTGCTGTCCAGCCAGCCCAGGACACAGCTGGCTTTCTAGTGCTCTTGTCACTAGGGGCCTCTTGGCACAGGAAAGCAGTGCTCACAGGCACAGAAGGTGGTCCTGGCTGCATGACAGGAGGTGCCCAGACCCCTGCGCAGGCTCCCTCAGACGATGCTGACCAAAGGCTCTGGGCAGGACAAGAAGAGGCTTTGGAGGCTCGTGAGGAGATAGCAGGGAGGAGAAGCTGCTTTTGCTCTTCTTCCTCATCCTTGTCCTTCTCCTGCCCAGGAAACAAAAAGCTTCTCTCATTGAGGTGGACAATCCCCAGCCACCACTGGCCAATGCTTCCCACTTGTTCCAAAGCTCCAGCTGTCCCAGCAGCACAGGCACTACCCAGTTCCTCCTTCCCAGAACCCACTAACCCAACAACCACCTCGGAAGAAGGCTCTTCAGCACCTCATCCTACCAATGCTCTGCTAGCAGGGTTTTCTGCTGCTCCTTAGCTCCAGGGAAGGGCTGAGGATCCCAAAGATCTGGAGGAGGAGGATATACAGACACTTAAGGAGGAGCTGGCTCTGCTCAGGTGAGGCTGGAAGCTCTGGGGCAGTGTCTCCATACAGGGGGTCGTTTCTGGAGCTCCATGGGGCTCCTGGGGCTAGGATGTGGCCCAATTCCCACCAGCATCTCCTCAGATCTCACACTGCTGTGTCCTTCCAGGCAGTGGATGCTCACAGGTAGGGAAGCCTCTGGAGAGACGAACCAACCTCAAAGGGCAGGAACCACCAATCAAGAGTAGACCAAAGGCTCCTTGGAAGGTTCGTGCAGAACTGCACAAGGTTCCTGCTGGGAGCGGCTCAATGGAACCCACCTACAAGATCATCCCTCAACCCCCAAGAGAAGTGCCTGTCACTGTCTGAGGAGACTGGGGACAGAGAGCTGGGTGGCTCTCAGGTGCCTTTTCCTGCTGGAACCTCAGGTCCTTCACTGATGGTCACCAGAGAGACAAAACCTCCTTGGAAAGGTCTGGCCTTGCCCATCTCCTCCTTTTCTGGCCACCCACCTCATTTTTAGGAGCCCAAGTGGTCCTCGGAAAGGTGCAAAGGCTCTGTCTGGGCCCAACAAATCACTGCGAAGCTCCAAACCCTTGGGTTTTGGCTCCAAACCTTTGTTTCTACTTCCCACAGACACTGGGAAGATTCAGAGCCTCCTGGAAGGAGCCACAACTACAATCAGGAGGAGCCATAGTCTGAGTATGGGGTCAAATACTCAATTTTGGGATCCAACATCTGAATTTTGGGGTCCAGAATCTCAGGTTTGGAGTCCAAAGACTCCCTTTTCAGGTCCAATGTTTCCATGTTTGGCTCCAAAGAGTCAATTTTGAGGTCAAAGACTCAATTAGTAGCCTGGTCACAAATCTCACTGCCACCCACAAGCTCCTTTGAGAGGAGCCACAGCCTGATTTTTGAGGTCAAAAGACACAATTGAGTCAAAATCAATGTCAGGGTCAAAGACTCAGTTTTGGCTCCAAAGACTCAAATTTAAAGAGTCTTTAAATTCAGTGTCAGTGGGTTCTAGGAAGGAGGAACTAGGTGGTGTTGGTGCTGCTGGGACAGCTGAGTCCCCACAAGGAGCTTTGGGATAAATGGGAGCTTTGGGATAAATGGGAGCTTTGGAATAAATGGGAGGTTTTGGCCAGTGGTGGTCCAGCAAGCAACCCACCTCCTTTGTACAAGTTCTCAATAGCTTCAGCAATTTCATTCCCATCAGCAACCTGGAGACATCAGCTTGAAGCATCTGGGAAAAGAGGCCACAGTGAAAAATCACAATGGGGCAAAGGTTTGAACATTCATGGCTCTGAAAAGGTAAAACCAAACCCCTGGACTTATAAAGACCCACCCTGCTGTTAAGAGAGATTTAATGAAGTAAAATCTGGTTCCCTGCTGATTATCTCTTGCTGTCTAAAACCACTGAGCAGTCCCCAAACGAATCCCAGGACAACTCCAGGCCATCTCTCACCCACTGCCCAGCTCTCCTGTAGCAGCACCAGCCCTTGTTATAACCACAGCAGGACCTACTCGAGCTGACGCTGGCGGGAAAACCAATTCTCAGCCCCTCATCCCCTTCCCTTTGGCCAATGGGCAGCACTGGCGCCTGTTCCACCCGGGCCTGGCTCCGCCCGCCCAGGGGCCCGGTCCTGCCTTCTCCCCGCCCGTGCCGGACCCCCGGGAACGGCAGGAGAGCCTGGACCGGTGGGGGAGGTGGAGGAGAAAGTGAACGGAACGGCCGAGCCGAACCGAACCGCGCAGAGCTCAGTCCAGCGGATTCGCGTCACGACCACGCCGGCCCCTCCGAGGGCGGGACGGAAGTGACGTCACGGCGATGCGAGATGGGAGCGGAGCCGGAGCTGCGGCCTACGTGGGAATCTCCGCTGGGGGCGGACTCGGCGCCCAGAAGCAGCCCTTTCGCACCCCGGTTCGGGCCCGTACCGTATCGCGTTGGGCTCTGCGGGCGGGACTCCGCCGGGCGGGAACCCCGCGGGGAAAGCGGCGGGAAAGGCGGCCTTTGTAGGGAGTTGGAGGCTCTTGGGGAGGGATCTGGGAGGTCCCGGGGCTGCGCTGGGCCTGTCGAGCGCTTCTGAGGGTGGTTTTCAAGGCAGCAGATCGTTGTCTGCAGGGTGCCACGGCTAGCCTCCCCGCAGGGGAAGGGGCCAGTTCACCGCCCAGATCAGCTCCCTGAGCCCTGCGACACTGGGGATGAGCCTGCGTCCGGTCCTGCAGGGGTTCAACGGGGTGCAATGGGGGGATAAGGGGGCTTCGGTGACCTCAAGCCCTGTCTTCTTTCGTCAGGTTTATATCAGCTGATCCACAGCCAGAACCCAGGGCTTCCTTCAGGGCAGCTTTGAGCCAAGGGTGTGGGGTCAGGCACTGCCCATGTTGGCCTAACCCATCTGCTGTCCATGCATCCCTGTTCACTCAGGCTGTCCGGAGTGCCCCCAGGGCTGAGCCCCAACCCCATTATGGACCTCCAGAATCCTCTGGGTGCTGCCAGCGAGTGTCTGGAGAAGGAGAATGAACTACCAGAGCAAAAGTTGGAGTTGGACTCAAAGTACAGTCTTGATGATGAGAAGGATGGGGAGGAATCTACACTGCCATCTGCTGACCCAAATGGGTGCCCTGGGTGTGGGCAGAGCTACCCCAGTGGCTCAGAGTGGGGGAAATACCAGTGCACCCACTCCAGCACCCAACTCTTTGTCTGCAGTGACTGCGGTAAGAGCTTCACCAAGGAGAAAAACCTCACCCAGCACGTGCGCACCCACACTGGGGAGAAGCCATACCCTTGCAGTGAGTGCGGGACGAGCTTCAGTTACTGCTCTACCCTCACCCTGCACATGCGCACCCATACTGGGGAGAAGCCATACCCTTGCAGTGTGTGCGGCAAGAGCTTCAGCACCAGCTCTGGTTATATCCGCCACTGCCTCCTCCACACTGGTGGGAAGCCGTACACCTGCTCTGACTGCGGCAAGAGCTTCAACCAGAGTAGCTACCTCAACCAGCACATGCGCACCCACACTGGTGAGAAGCTGTACCACTGCTCTGACTGTGGCAAGACATTCAGCCAGAGCAGCCACCTCATCCTGCACATGCGCACCCACACTGGTGAGAAGCCGTACCGCTGTGGTGACTGCGGCAAGGGCTTCAGCCACAACTCCACCCTCACCCAGCACATGCGCACCCACACCGGTGAGAAGCCGTACCGTTGCAGTTACTGCGTTAAGGGCTTCAGCCAGAGCAGCCATCTCACCCTGCACATGCGCACCCACACCAGCGAGAAGCCATACCGCTGTGGTGACTGTAGCAAGACCTTCAGCCAGAGCTCGACCCTCACCTTGCACATGCGCACCCACACTGGAGAGAAGCCGTACCGCTGTGGTGACTGCGGTAAAAGCTTTGGCCGTAGCTCCACCCTTACCCAGCACATGCGCATCCACACTGGTGAGAAGCCATACCATTGCAGTTACTGCGTCAAGGGCTTCAGCCAGAGAAGCCACCTCCAGGTGCACATGCGCACCCACACCGATGAGAAGCCATACCGCTGTGTTGACTGTAGCAAGAGTTTCAGCCACAGTAGCCACCTCATCCGGCATCACTGTGTTCACACTGTCAAGAAGCCGTAAGTCTCTGCAACTGCTGTAAGAGCTGCAGTCAGAGCTCCCACCTCAAGCATCACAAAGCCACCCTGACTATATGCCTCATCCACGTAGGATATTGCTGGTGCTGCCAGAAGATGCTGCAAGCAGCCAGCAGGTTCCCAGCAGTGGTTTCCTCCTCAAAACCGCTCCAGTTCAGCTCTGCCAGCAGGACTGGGTGTGATACCAGTAGCACAAATTGCACCGGTCCAGTCCCCCCCCCCAGCAGGATCC
>JAOXOE010030950.1:0-12449 GCA_028565055.1 Phoeniculus purpureus
GTCTAGGTGATCCTGTTGTGGCAGGGGGATTGGACTAGATGATCTTTCGAGGTCCCTTCCAATCCCTAATGTTCTGTGTGTGTGTGTGATTCTGTGTGTATAATTATTATCATTATAGAGTAATTTTAACAAGATAATTAATTTCATGACTACAATTACTTCTTTCTGACTTGACCCTTGCAGATTTCAGCTGTATTAAAAAACTGGTTCTTCAGGCTGCTTTTCCCTGTATTTATTTGAGATCTCTTTTTTTTTCCCCTTTGTCCCCGTTCAGGAGATCTGTGGTGGTTCCAGTGAGCCTGCCAAATTCAGAACCAAAGATGACTCAGGTTGTTGTGGGTGGACAAGGAAGACAGAAAAGACACATGTCAGGTTTCTCAAATATAACTTTCAGGACATATTTGTGTAATAATAAAGTTTTCCTTCACCTCCTGAAATTTATGAAGACAAAAAGTAAATCTCTGTGATGTAAAATCAAGGCCCAGTATGACAATGAGGACTGTTACCTCATTAAAGACATGACGGAGGCATCTGCTTGAGTTATCGAATACGCGTTGAAAGCGAAGCCTTCATTAGAAAAAAAGGAGTTGAAGCAATTCCCTCGGAAAGCTCTAACCAAAATGACAATTGCACTTAAGCAGGATGTAGTTTTCGATGGTTTTGGACAGCAATCCCAGCCTGAATTGTAAATAAAAATGTGTTAGAAATGGATATAGTCCCATGAAAAAGTTCCCATTAGCATTATCTGACATAAAAGAGGAACACGCTTAATCACAAAGCACCCTGTTGACTTCAGCCACGCATTAGCATCAATCAATTAATGTTCATCCCTCTCTAACAACCCTCCACCACCTCCATGGGTGCAGAGCAAAGAGCTGCCTGAAGAACAAGCGTAAGACTACAGCATGCATCCAGCAGTGTGACCTCTCCCACTTTCATTAGTGTTTCAAGAAAAATTAGGCATAATTTCTGATAGCCCTTTCACTTTCCCTGTTTCAAGCCTATCCTCCGAGTGCCTTCAGGCAGTGGCAAGGATGCGCTGGTACGTGAGGAATTTTCCCACTGCGGAAGCGAGAACTATAGCAGGAAGTGCATACCCAAGGCTGGAGGAGAAAGAGGAAGATGTTGAAGATCATTGTCATTGTCATTTTTTATCTGGCACAACCGGCTGATGAGGAAGAGCCACTGCTCTTCTCTTCCTTTCCTTTCTCTATCTTATGAACTGTGGGCTAGTCCTGTTAACACAAATGGTGGGCTTTTGCGTTGCTGTTAGTGTTGAGGTATTTCAATATTCAGCTTCTGTCCAATTCTACCTGCTTTGCTGTGTTTTGGGTAGCTGATTATGCTAAAATGAGAAAGATCAAGTTGCTCAGAGGTAAGAAATAGGGGGAAAGGAGACTGCAAGGAAAGAAAAGGAGGAAAAAAAGTCACTATTGAGAAAAGCACCATAGAGGAAATAGAAACAGAGCCAGGGTGACTCTGCGGTCATCCTGGGGTCAGAAGGACAGAGATGTAATCAGAGGAAGGAACAATCCAAGGAAAATGGAGACCAGGCAGAGAAAAAATACACTCAGAGGGATGTGAGGGAGAGGTTGACTAGAAAAGACAGAATAGGCAGAGAAGGAGATTGAGGGAGGCTGCTTCAGTGATGAAAGTCTGGTGTTTCTAGGACAGTGTGCACAAACCTGGGGGATGCAAAGTGAGGCACGTACATGAAACTGGTAAAGCATGGCAATGCTTAGTGCTTTTCTGCTCCTTTCCAACCTATAAACAACTTTCTCCACAGCTACCCAGCCTGTCAATAGACTTTATTAGTGGCATAAATAATTCTCAAGCTAGAAAGGTTAGGAGATTACTTTGAAAACAAGTATGGCATATTTGCTAAAGAAGGACGCTTCCAGAAGAAAAAGTGGGGTGGGGGTGGTAGTGGCAGTGAAAATACAGCCTCCATTAAAGAAAAACAGCTATGGGAGAAGGAAAGTAAATAGTAAGAGAGACAAGTAAAGTTAAAGGGAAAAAGATGAAAAAGATAAAAGTGATGGATGAGAGGAAGAAAGGAAATGGAAAGAGCTGAAGTAATGAGAACAAAGGAAAAGAATAAAGAGAAGGAAGCTCAGAGGAGAAAAACACACACCCAAATGAATACCTGGCGGTCTTCATAATGAATGCATTTTCTCTTGTGGAGAATGAATTTATATTGCACTTAAATAGTACAGTGAGTTACCATTTACACCTTTTTAGGGGAAGATGTCAAATTTGAGCTTCTTGAGGATAAATTCCTCCAACTGATTAAGATCCAGCCTCAAAATGTACACTTTTCCCCACTTCAGTGCTCATAATCAGGCATTAAAGTGAACAGAAGGAAGGAAATCTGCTCTCAGTTTTACCTTTATTTTTCAATTTGAATTTCAGATTAGTTAATACCATGGTAATGTTTCACAGGTATAACTAAATGACAGAATTTGAGGGAATCGAACCAGCTTCAGATTTGACTCTTTCCCATTAAGCCAAAGAGAAAATAAAAAAAGAAAAAAAAAAAATGGAAAGGAATTAATTATGTGGTATCTTCAGGTACCTGTATTGCCCACGGCAGTATATCAGTCATGAACAACATATTCAGACTTTATAATCTGAATGTTCTCCAAACAAATAACCCAAACAATAGAACAAGCTTTATTCTATTCTTTTTTATTTTTTCAGCAGTGCACACAGCAAAGGGGACATGGGAGGAAATCAACTGTAAAGGGCATCTTCAGTAATGAAGGAAAAAAACTGGATATCCACAAGTCTGTTTCCTAGGTAACTGAATGGAGGGACAATCAGAATCTCTCAATTGCACCCCATTATAGAAATTTTCTGCACAGACCAGTAAAAGGAAGAAAAAGGTGATTGAAAAATCTTCAGAAAAAAAATCCTCCTGGAGCACTTTGAAAGAGTGGGGGAAGTGAACAGATAATACGTAAAATGGCTGCCTGCGTGTGGCTCCTGACTGCAATCATCTTCAGAGCAGTAAGAAGAGGGATGACAGGAAAATCATGCATTTAAACATTGCATTCCCAAAGGTCTCAGATTTCATCCTTGACTTCATGGATGGGGCTGCACTGATGATTATATTTTATAGGAATATCTCACAAATGGACTTTGACATCATTTGAGAATCACCATTCTGAAAATCTGCATTCTAAATTCACTCTCTCTGACATACTTTGGCACTTTACCAACCTAATGGTCCAAGGCTGCTAATATGACCTGATGAACCAGAGCTGTTGTTGATCCACTAATACCACTTCTCTGAATAATTTATAGAATGCACCAACTTAGGCAAATGAAATAAGCATTTGCCAAGGGAGTTCACTTATTTCATCACTGAGTAATGTCTCGGTACCAAAATACTAAGTATATGCTTTATTCAGGAACATCTTGGGGGGAAAAAAATAGGTATGCAAGCATTCAGAGGATAAAAATATTGCAAAGTACCAAAGCCAGGCAGATAAATGAACGAATGTTAATGAGCCATATGGACTCCTTCCACCCTCAAGTGTTAATTTTACAATACTAAGTGTCACAGCTACCCTGGCCATCCAAGGAAATGCTCTGCATACAGACCATCCAAGGAGAGCTGAAGTTTCTCATTACCATGCGTGCCCTCCCTCTTCGTTTTTGCCCAGTGTTAATAGATGTTCTTTTTTCACTCATTTATGTTTCCTAAAAATTTTACATCTTTTTTTTTTTACTCTGAGGTGCACTAACAGGCTTCAAAGCGGTTTGCTAAGGCTGACCACATCACCACGAGGTGCCCGATTTGACACAGACAGCATAAGCACAGTGCACTCTCTCATCTGACCTGACAACCCCTTCCCTCTTAGTATGTTCTGAGGAGACAAAAAAGGGAAAAGAAAAAAACCCTGGATGAGAAAACCACTGCATCATTTATAAATAAAATCGTTTTGCTTCCTGATTTAGGATAAGTGAGACAAAAGACGCGTCTCACGCTGCAACAAGTATTAGCAAAGTAAGCACAGGAAAATCATTGTTGTCCTGAATTCCTTTACCAGGGACCGCATCTAGGCTATCAAAGTCAAAGAAAAGAGCTGGGAGGGAAGTGCAGAGAAGGATGCTGGATAGTTCCAGGCTTTTTTCTTTTTATTCCAGATTTTCGGGTGTTTATACATTTGTGCTCATTTCCTGTCTGCCCCGGTTTCTCACAGAGGTATGGTCTATTTGGCAAGGAACCAAGTTAAAACTCTTTACCCTGATCCTGTGTGTTGAACATTAGATATTTTGGTTCATTTCCAGGGATTTTTTTATTGCTCTATAATCGACTAGTCTGCTTTACTGAGAGGGTTTCAAAATATTAGTATGTATTAGAAACTTTGAGAAAACATGGCAACAGCAATTCAATCGTTGGAAGGAGAACTCAGTAAAAATACTTGCAGGAAGAACTCTGAAGGCAATAAACTAGAAGTAGTTAGGGAAAGATACTACACATGGACAGTAGCTACAAGCATGCTTTTGGTGTGGGAAATGGGAAAATGTCCTTTAAAAGTATCAGCTTTTAGTCACAGCTAGAAAAGGACACCAGTTCTAATGAATCACAGAACCACAGAATCACAGAACCTTGCAGATTGGAAGGGACCTTGAAAGATCATCCAGTCCAATTCCCCTGCCACAGCAGGATCACCTAGACCAAGCTGCACAGGAACATATCCAGTCATCTGGATTCTAACTGCAGTCTATGAAGACAAACTGGCCATCACTGGTTGGCTAAGACTGGGAATGAGACTCCATGGTGGGTTGTGCCCCAGGGCAAATCCAAAGGTGAACCAGTTCTGGTTATCTTAAAACAGGATACTGGCACACGTACAAAGGTGATTTATCTGAACTGTATTACATGTCCAGATTAAGATGGAATTAAAAATGTGACTAACTGGCTAAAATAAATCATAGCCCTTCTGAGATGAGTCACATTAGTTGTAACAAACTACAAGACTGGTTCCTCAACTTCCAGTTTTCTTGAAAGACCAAGAAATTCATCACCATCTGATGATGACAAGTAGCTCATGCAATAGCACATCTGTTGTATTCATTTCATATGTTCCAGGGAGATAGCCTGTGTCCCCATCCCTTTTGTCTAAGACTTGACTGGCACCACGGACATTAATTATTATGAACCATTCCCTTGCTGGTGGCTGCTAAACTCCTAGTGTTCAGTATGTTATTTTTCTACCTCCCCAGTTCATTCCACACTCCCAGTGCTGCACACGGTGACTTCATCACTTTCCCTGCCTCACTTTCCTTTGTGGCACTGCTGAATGCAATACTCACATCACTGCTCAAAGAACAGTCCTAGTACTGTTCATAGGGATGCCCTGTGTCATCTCCTGCACAACTATGACATTATGAAGTAGTGATACAAACACTAAGTATTTCTCCACTGGTTGCTAAGCACGACTAACTGAAACTATTTTTATTCAGATCTTCCACCCGAGGGTAGTGTTTCACAAATAATTCCCAAGATGGACACAAACAAGCCAAAATACATCAAAGTATTGGTAGGAAAAATCTCAATTGTCAAAAGGCAGAGCATTATTAAAATTCACATGCACTGAGAGCTGCACACAACTCCAGATGGATTGCTTTGTCAGCAAGAAGAGGTAAGCTTTAATAAGTCCTAACTCGTCACACCAAGTAAAGTCACGTTTCTGTTTTTCATCTAGTAAATGCATTTTACATTCAACATCAGAAACACAGTCACCTCTGGTATGAATACTAAAGTCAAAAGTAACATATAGCTAGTAATTGTAAGATTACAGAAAATGTTAATTGTGCTCTATCTATACCCTTGATGTAATGAATGAAAATTTATATATTATCACAAAACAACGTATTATACTCAAGACAGGACATGTGTACATGTGTCCTTCCCAAAGCACAGGACTCCCACATCATAAAGCACATTATTTTTCAAAGGAAAAAGAGCTATGGAAATATTTCTTCTTCACACTCAGGGCAAATCAAATGTACACTTTTGCCAGCCTATAAATATTTGCCAGGCTGAGTATCAGGCTGGAGCATAAAAACAGACCATCTCTAGCCTGACGTAGCTACATTAGCATCCCCAGAAACATCTCGAACTACAACCACTATGCACGTCCCTTCATACAGGCAAGAATGGCTTAGTCGTACAAAAACTGCGAAGGTGACTTAATGTCAGTATGCGAGTTTTTTCCATTTGTCAGGACACACATGTCTTCATCAGAAACATGATGCACAGAGACTCCTTGCATGTCAGGTACTAGTTCCAAACTAGATCACAAATATGACCAGACCTCTAAAGTTTCTGAAGCGAAAACCTATTTTTAAACATATCACTAGTTCCTATCACTGCAGGAGGAACTAGCAAGAAAGCCCCGCACCTCAAAATCCCAATTTCTTAAGTACTTTTTATTTAAACAAACGCAATCCTGTACAATGCTATCAATGATGCTTGGAACTATCAAGACTCATATTTCTACACCTGGTTTTGATGGAACCACAGGGAAGATGAGACAGATGTCAGTAAACACAGACCGAAGAACATCCCAGATAAAGGCACTTTTCCTCCAGCTGAGTGCACTGATCCCACACATGACAGAATAAGGTAATGCCAACTGTCTCCACTACTGAGATCCACCATTAGAGCAAACTCCCGAAAATTATTTTGAGGAGTTAAGTTTCTTTAAATATAAGCCAATTTGGAACAAAGCATGATCGCTAGGGCAATCGTTTCCCGTGATACTGTCAAAAAGCAGGCATCTACGAATGCCTGCATCTAATAGGGTCACTAAACAAACTTTATCTAGGCATAATTAGTCAAATTAATACAGAGAATGCCTGATAATCTGCAATTCTGTGTTATTACTATTTTAGACATTGAGCATTTACATGACAGATAGTTATCTACTCTTGCTTTCAACGTGTAGACTGAAATTCTCCAAAGACTGTCTTGATACTCACAAACACACACCAAATACTGTGTCCTCTCAGCTAAGAAGGAAAATCTTTTTCCACAAGTGGGAGACCTTGCGCAGACTGCATGACATGCTTGCAAGAAACCAAGACTCACACTACTAACTTTCCTAATACTTCCCAAGTATTAGCTCTTGTCCATCTGCTACCAATGCTGTTTCTAATTAGTCAAGCATTAAGATATTTCCTCCAGCATTTCTAAATAAAATAAAATGCCTAATATAATATGTAGCATCTTGAATGAGGTCTGTGCCAATAGTGAATCATAGAACCTCACGAGGATTCTTTTTCAAAGGTCCACATGGGGCTTATTCATATTTCACCAATCCTCACACCAAAGCACAGATTTCATCAAGATAGTGCTGAACACTATGAAAGCCCATTTGAAGAATGGCCCACATGAGACACTTCTGGATAACTTTATCCCAATTATTAAGATATGGGCACATCTGCATGACTTCCTTAATATTATTTGGTATATAACAATAAAAATTGTGATGTGTTAGAGCTCAGCACCCTCCTGTACTCCAGAGGCCAAAGTACTGTGCATCACTGTGTGCTCATCTCTGGGCCAAAGATGTACGCTCTCCCCTGAAATCATAGGGGTTGGACTCACTAAAGAGCCTCCTCCACAGTGTGTGCAAACTTCACCACAAGCAGCTAGAAAGACTGCCCTGTTTTTAATAGGGAGCCAGAGAGTGGCTTTACCAGAATTTCCCTAGGGACATACATAGTACTTAGTCCTCTTTCTAGTCCTATTTCGGTTCTTTCCGTAACTGTTTTCAGTTCTTTCCGTAATTGTGTCATTTGTCAGAATGGAGTTAAATAAACAACCAGGCTTCTGGCTGATGCTAGGAGGCCATTTTTCTTGGCTTCTCAGGAAATGACTGACTTCATCTGCCTGGCTAGAGAAAACCAGCACAAACAAATTACTGTGCCCAGCACACTTGCAGGTAGTTACTAAACAAATCATTACAAAAGGAAAATGCTCTTCCACTAGAAGTGTTTGCCAGCATATACCATGTACTGTACTGGTTACTCTGTGAGCTTTGCCAATATAGCATATAATACAGAAAGATACTGTACACTGACATTGACTTGTATAACCTGTTCCCACTCTCACATGAGACCAAGCAGTTCGCAATGCTATAGCATGTTATTTGGGACATATCTGAAACACCCTAAATATTTGACAAAGTCTGAGCAGACACAGAGCTCTGTATACATTTCAACTTTCTAATCACTAATCAAGTCAGAACTGCACCCAGCTCTTCCTTCCATAATTAGTACTCCATAGCCATCCACTGAAGAGTTTTTTTCTTATTGAGAGACAGCATCAAGGAAGATCTCTAGAAAACTCTTCCCTTACATATGAAGTGAGCAAAGATACATTGCAGCTATTAATAAAACACATTCTGAACACTACAGCATACTATTTTTGCCTATTCTGTATCTGCTTTATACAATTGGATTTAGTATTATTTTACATCTTAACATTTTTTTTCAGGGTTCTAAATACATTTTGAATACTGAACAGCTTTGAAACCTGATTTGCTACAAACAGTTTAAAAATTGCAGCTATGACACTTCATCTCCAGAGCCTACCTGCTGGTAAGTACATATTTTCATGTTTAAACTAGTAACAGAGTAGTTAATTTTAAGGAAACTACACAGAATGCAGTAAACCACAACAGTAGCTTGTTTTCACCCATGTCAGGTTTCGTATAATAAAGACAAAAATTTTAAAAGATTTCATGTTGATTTTTACAAAACTGCAAACTTCAGCAGGAGACGAGGTGATTTCTGAGACACCTAAAGACACATTACAGTGGTCAACAACATACTTAGCTACTTCTCGAAAAACTACCGTAGCCAAATTTTTCAAAATTGATGGCAAAATCACATACTGAATACCTTAAAGATGAAACAGCGATTACCCATTAATCTCTTCTATCTCTTCTTTTGTTTGTTCATGCATGTCTTCCCTTCAGTCTTGCAAAATACCTGAAAATGAGGCCTTAGTTTTGATCTTTAAATGAAATCTGTGTATTTGGGTCTTAATTATTAAGAATAATGATTTTTAGTTACGGGTTAAATATGAAAAATGTCTGCAGAAAGGCATACAAGTAGAGAGAAATGCCAGAAAAAAGAATTACTCACATTTCAGAGCTAGGAGACATTGAAAATGAGACGCAATAACTACTCAGAACAGGGAACTAGGACATAGACTGGGAATGGTTTGCAAAATACGAAAATGCTAAAATATAAAAGTAACAAATTAAAATAAATTTAATTGGGTTTGCATAGCAAGACTGTGGTGGAGGTGAGGCTACTGGGGTGGCTTCTGTGAGAAGCTGCTAGAAGTTTCCCTTATGTCAATAGAGCAAATGATAGCCAGCTCCAACACAGACCCACCACTGGACAAAGCTGAGCCCATCAGCAACTGCCGTAGTATCTCTCTGATAATGTATTTAGCAAGGGGGAAAAATTGCTGCATAACAGCAGCTGGAAGAGAGGAATGAAATGACATGAGAGAAGCATCCCTGCTTATGCTCAGATGAGTGAAGGAGGAAGAGGAGATGCGCCAGGCATTGGAGCAGAGAGTCCACCATAAAGACCATGGTGAGGCAGGCTGTGCCTTCTGCAGCTCAGGGAGGTTGACAGTGGAGCAGCTGTTCACTACGCAGCTCACAACCAACCCCATGTTGGAGCAGAAACCTATGCTGCTGCATCAGGCTCCTGGCAGGACATCTGAACTTACGGAGAGAAAAGCCCACGCTGCAGCATGTTTCTGGGCAAAACTAGTGACCCCTTGGGAAACCCATGGTGCAGCAGTCTCTTTTTCAAGTACTGCACCCTGTGGAAAGGCCTCATGTTGATGCAGTTCACAAAGAGCTTGTAGCCCATGAGAAAGACCTGTGTTAAAAAAATTTGTGGATGACTGTCTCCTGTGGGAGTGACCCCATGCTGGAGCAGAGGAGGAGTGTGAGGAATCATCCTACTGAGGCAGAGAGTGTCAGAGACAACATACAATGAGGTGATCACAGCACCCATACTTCTCCCCCTGCGCTGATTGCAGGGAGGAGACAGAGGGATGTAGAGCACAGGTAGAAGGAAGGGGTGGGGGGAAGGTGTTTTGATTTTTCATTATACTACTCTGATTTTATTTGTAATACATTTAAGTAATTTCTCCAAGTTGAGTCCATTTTGCCTGTGACAGTACCTGTTGAATGATCTCTCTCTGTCCTTATCTCGATCCACAAGCCTTTCGCTGTGTGTTCTCTCCCCTGTCCAGTTGAGGAGAGGGAGTGACAAACCAGCTTTGGTGGGCACTGGTGTCCAGCCAAGGTCAACCTACCAGAATAAATAAGAATATAAAGAAGGGGAAGAGGTGAAAGATACTCTTCTCCAGGGCACTCTGATTAATGTAATGAAGAGGAAGAGTGCCTATGCTGTGTAAAGGAGCACTCAGAAAAGTAGGACTAGAACCAAAAAAGCATAAACCCCACAGAATTCAAAAGGGGAAAATGAACTCGAGTCATCCAACAAAACGAGAAAGGTACAGGTAATACTAAATCCAAAATACTCCTAGGAATCTAGGAGTATGGAATTGGAATTCAAATAACATCATGTAATTAAGTCATCAGCACAATGAGTTCCCCAGAGGCATGTGTCAAAACCAGTATTCCCATATATGGAATAGGTTTGGTTTGGGCAGCTAAGGGAGTGGATAGTTCAATTTCAACAGGCTTCACAGAAAACCCTGCATCTATATGGCATTCAGAATTGCAAACTGAGGCTAGGAACCTAAAAAAGAGGCACTTTTTTAAAAAAGAAATTCTTTTTGAAAGAATGGTTGCTATAGCAAATTTACATTTGCTATTCACAGCTATGGGACCAAGGGAATAAGCTTGAACCTGCCTTTCCCTATTTTCCAGAAATGTCCTAAATTCTACATTACAAAATACTCTATAATGAGGTGCTCTTCATTTCTCCTGGGCCCAGGCTGTTAGGCAAAAACAAAATGCAGTAATAAGCTAAAGGAACTTGCCTTCTGGAATTTTAGCATGCTGAACTTAAGTACGTTAGCTCTGGCTGAATGGGCAAGTCATGATCACATAACCCTCTATAGAAGAAATATGATAAACTAAATTAACTAAACAGATTCCAGATAAAATCGGAGACAGGTAGACAAAAAACATCGTGGAAAATATTTCTGCCAAGTTTTGAAAAGTTTGATTTTCAACATCTGGTTTTCAACAATTCCAGAAAATCCATTTAAGACATTTTGCTGACAAGATTTTCTTTAAGACAGCCAAAAGAAGTTTAGAAGACAAACCACAACTGTGAAATAATATATGGTGTTTTACTTTTTCATAGTAAAAAATAAACTGCTGTTATGAAATAATACTAGTACAACATACCAAGATAAGAAAACAAGCATCGAACACAGCAATCACTGCATGCTCACCTACATCTGCAATGATGCAGAAAACTGTAACAAGCCAAAAAAAACCTACATGTATTATTCTTCCAAGAACCAAGAGAGAGTAAGCACCCTGAGAACACAGATCACCACACCTATATTCCCTAATAACAGTTGTCCATAACTGTGTGACTGCTTATCACTTTCTAAAAGAAATAAAACCCCAAACATCCACTCATTCAGCTAATAAGCTGTCACTCCTGTATTTCTCAGAAAGGCCAGAGGTGACAGTCTAGTTTGATGACTGAAAAAAATGCATCTTTATTGCAAGCCTTCTAAGCGTCCTCCACCCTCCCACACACACACATTTAGTACCAATATGAACTAAATACTGTTTCTGGGAGACTAAATGGGTGAACGTACAAACAGATGCAAAACTAGCATTTCCCTACATACTGTAAAATCAGAATTATTTCTTCTTCTGTCTTGCAGTGGTCCATAAGTGCTGTTTCACTCCTTGTTTTACACTATTATAAGATGATGCAGATAAGCTGGATAAGGTTTCATCAACAAATGCAGGACACTTCAAGTCATATTACTCTTCTATGCTGATCACTATCAGGTGGGAAGGAAGCTGTATTCCACAGCCTGAGGGGAATGAAGAAAGACCTTAAAAGGGTTCTGGGGCAGGAGTTGGCAGGGCTCATTCAGAGGACTTTAAATTAGATTCAAGGTGGGGTGTGATAGTTGATGGGTGAGCACCAGTGGGACAGAGCTCTGGTCTTAATGAAAACCAGGTGGCCTCTTGCCTCTTGCTGTCCTAGGGTGAAATCAGAGCTCTCAGCTCGCTCCCCGAAATGCAGATCAAGAGAGGTTCTTCTCCCCCTCTACTCTGCACTGGTGAAACTACATCTGGAGTATTGTGTCCAGTTCTGGGTCCCTCAGTTCAAGAGGGATGTGGAGCTGCTGGAGGGAGTCCAGCGTAGAGCAACGAGGATGATGAAGGAAGTGGAAC
>JAOXOE010030951.1:0-12448 GCA_028565055.1 Phoeniculus purpureus
GGGTGCCAGAGCCCTGGCAGGGGCTGCCCAGGGGGGTTGTGGAGTCTCCTTCTCTGGAGACATTTAAAACCCACCTGAAGATGTTCCTGTGTGACTTGATCTAGGTGATCCTGCTGTGGCAGGGGGATTGGACTGGCTGATCTTTCGAGGTCCCTTGCAGTCCCTGATGATTCTATAGCCGAGCCAAGCTGTGCCCTCTCGGCTGGGTCCCAGGCAGACGGAGCCCAGTGCTTTGCCACCCTGCCAAAGGGACTCCTGTGACAGGGCGGCTGCGTTGCCAGCTCGCGCACGTGTGCCATGCAGCTCGTGTTCTGAAGCCCCAAGTATGCACCACACACATGCACACAGGTTGTTTTTGCTTAAAACCCCGGGCCCTGGAGGCAACTGGGGGGTTTTTTCCAGTCCTCAACCTACAGCAGGTTTGAGGGACGAGCTGGGTTTGCTCCAGCGGCTGACGGACCAGCCGGCACAGGCAAAGCGCTTTAGAACGGGCACTAACCACACGCTCAAGGACTTGGAGGCGATCCTGTGGTCTGGGGATTTCTGGCTGTGATCTCTGGATGTTTGGGGCCGAGATAATGGAAGCAGCAGAGGAGGGTGGCGTGGTTTTTATTTCGGGATCAATACCAGGGCGGAGCGAGCGGTGTCTTTCTCCGCTCGCACACACAAGGCTTAAGAGGTCTAATTGTGCCCGGCTCCGCACTAATGCAGCTCTGCGGTACCACCAGCGGGCACCAGGGTGCCCAGAGAGTGCTCGTTTTCCAGTCCCCCCCGCGTCTCGTCCTGCACCGTGCCCGTCCTGCTCTCAGCCCGCCTGGCACCGCCTGTTTTATGGGTTACTGCAGGGATGCTCCGATCTGCGCTGTGTCCCACACCCACGCCTCGGGCTAAAAAGGGAGACCAACAGCATCCTGTGACGGTCCCCATCAGGAAACAGAGGCTGTACCATACAGATGATCTCAGCTGGGGGCAGAATATACCCAGACCAGCAGAGACACCCAGGAGCAGTAACTGCCAGAGGATCTGAGACTGCCAGGGACACCCAGCCCAACACCATGGACATGAAGCCACAATTGTCATCGGTGATGAACAACAGAGAGGGGAACATACAGGAAGCAGCAATTAAACCATTAAAGTCTTGGGCAGCTTCCCAGTGACCGGCAGCCCTTAGCCACGTAAACATCTCACCCGCACAAAGGGAGCTATTCTCTGCCCATTATATGCCCCAGTGACCTTCAAGAGGGACAAGCAGGTAGCGACACGCTCGGCTGGTGTCTTCTGCTCCGTCTCAGGACGTATCTGGAAGGCAGTTTGGTTCCCTTCGGATGAGGATCCCCTGCTCCCTTCCAGCAGCACTCAGTGGTCCCAGTGCAAATTGAAATGGTCCTGTGGCCTAATTACTGCCTCGATCTGCTGCCTGTAGATGCCCGGCTGCAGCGTGGGGGGTAAGTTCCCCATCAACGCGACCAGCGCTGGCCGGTGCCTGCGCCTCGATGATGTGGAGCAGGAAGGAAGGTGGTGGCGTTCCTCTGCGAGGGGGCAAATGTGTTGCGCATTTCATCGGCACGACAGAGCTTTTCAGACGTTACCTGGATTTCTTGATATTAGGTACTCAGTGCTGCACCCCAAACTCCCTCCGCTCACCCCGACCTGGAGCAGATATTGAACCACCTTCTCCTGTTTCCCAGGTACCCTGTGCCACGCGCAAAGGCCAAGGTGTTCGTCCTCCTGCCGTCTCAGACAGGGACACCCCCGAAGGCTCTGCAAGGACAGGGTCACGCCGTGTGTGTCACCTCAAAGCCCCAGCTCCTGGGCTCAAGGGATAATCTCAGCTTCTCTGCTTAAAGTTTCCAACCCCACTGCAGTGAGGAAAGGTCAGGAGGTGCAACTGGGGCTCCACGAGAGGAGGAATCGTGTATGTCTGGGGCTTACAGACATTGTGGGCTTGCACAGTTGGGTTACTGGTTGGACTGGGAGAGCTGGGGCTCTTCAGTTGGAGGCTGAGAAGAGACCTCATCACTCTCTACAACTGCCTGAAGGGACGGTGTGGAGAGGTTGGTGCTGGTCTCTTCTTACAAGCTGGTCTCTTCTTGTTCTGTCTTCTTCTTGACAGAACAAGAGGGAAGGGGTTCAAGCTAAAACAGGGGAGGGTTAGACTGGATATTGGGAAGAATTTTGTCGCAGAAAGGGTGGTCAGGCACTGGAAGGGGCTGCCCAGGGAGAAGGTTGAGTCGCCATCCGCGGATGTGTTTAAGGATCGTTTGGATGAGGTGTTGAGGGGTCTGGTTTAGGGGTTTAGGACAATTCGGGTTCAACTACCCTGTTAGGGGAGGGAGAGAGTTTAACAGCCTCCTCCTGACACTGGTTAGTTTGTTTGTTAGTAACTAACTAGTCCAGATGGAGCTGTAGGGCTTCAGGCTTTGCCCTACCAGCTCCGAGAAGGGCAGAGGTGCCCAGAGCACACAAGTCTGGCTCGTTTGGACCCACTTTTTTTCCTGATGCTAAACAGAGGGATCTCTCACAAGAAACAGCAGGGAGGCAATTTTTTTTTGTTTGAAATCTCTGCGTTCCCTGCAGCAACACTCGAGCCCAGCTTTGTGCCTTTGCCTGAGAAGCAGCAATAACTGGGAAACTGTCCAGTTTGTTCTAATAGTCAAGCTGAGTGAAATGCAAAACAGCTCGATGCCTGCTGCAGAATTTGGTCAGTAGTTACAGGCAGCTGTCCTTTGATTAGATGGAGGAGCAGCCCTGAGACTGAGATTGGAACAGAAATAATCCAGGAAAGACCTGTGATCATAAAAGACAACCACAGCTGAAGTTTTCAGCAGTCAGAAACATTCTTGGTGTTTCTCAGCACAGCCACATGTTCTGTGTGTGGGGAGAGCGGTTCTGCAGGCTGGTACCAAGACGGACTCCTCCCTTCACTCTGGATAAGGAACTACAGAACATCAGGGATTGGAAGGCACCTTGAAAGATCATCCAGTCCAACCCCCGTCACAGCAGGATCCCCCAGATCCAGTTGCACAGGAACATGTCCAGGCAGGTTTGAAATGTCTCCAGAGAAGGAGACTCCACAACCCCCCTGGGCAGCCCCCAATACAGTCATTGGCAGCTTCCCCCCAAGAAAGGCTGCACGCAGTGTTGTGTCAGCTGAGCTCCATGGTGATGGAGAGGTAGAGACGTGGATCAGCATCGTGCATGCGGCATGGCAGCACTTCTCCCTTCCACCCGCTGAGGAGGCTTTCCCTGCAATCCCTCCTGCTGCAAGGGGTGATGCTGCAGCAACCGGCGTGTCTGCAGGATGATGAAACACAGAGGAACTGTAATGAGATTTAAAATAAAGCCAGCCCGTACCCTGGCATGTCTGGCCTGGATGAATCCAAAACGTTGGCAGTGCTGAACCCACGTGGAGGAGAAATGCCCTCGACGAGGAGCGCAGCGAGTCCCCGCTGGGAAGTCCAACTCAGCTCTTCCCATCCCCAGCTGAGGAGGACAAACCCTGCGCTGCAGAGCCCGTCTGAACCAAGGAGCCACATCAGTGTGGCTGAACCTGCACAACGCAGCCAGGGCACGGCACAGGTGCTGTGGGTCGGGTCCTCCAGCCCGCAGGATCAGCTGGGACACGCACAGGAGCATCTCCCGGCTTCTCAGCGCAGCAGCCGCTAGAGGGAGGGTTCAGCTGCGCAGCTCAGGGCTCGGGGCGAGAGTGGGACTTACCATAGAACCATTAGGGATCGTAAGGGACCTCGAAAGATCGTCCAGTCCAATCCCCCTGCCACAGCAGGATCACCTAGATCCAGTCACACAGGAACATGGCCAGGCGGGTCTTAAACGTCTCCAGAGAAGGAGACTCCACAACCCCCCTGGGCAGCCCCTGCCAGGGTTCTGTCACCCTCACTGGGAAGAAGGTCCTTCTGATACTTACATGGAACCTCCTCTGTTCCAGCTGTCCCGGTGGGTGTGTAAGTAGATTACACAAACAAAAGTCATGTGGCAATGTCTTGCTCTGTCTCCAAAGGACCTGCCTTCCCCACGTGTTTTTGTTTGTTTAACGAGTTCTTAATTGAATTCTGTTTTCTAGCATTTGGACTAATGAGATGACACATGATAAAGTCGTCTAGAACTCAAATCTTCCTTGACTTCTCATCGCTGTGAAGGAGCAGCAATCTGGGCTCTGCAAGCCTGCCTTCCCCTGGCTGTACACGTCTGCAACGTCCCCTAAGCAGAAGCTCTCACGTGCCCAAAACCGACCCATCTGATGGCTCTGCACCACTGCTTGCGGCGCTTACACAGGAAATAATGTCTGGGCTCCCCCTTCTGCCTGAGACCATCAGCGAGTGCATGAGAAAGAAGGGCCAGGATGGCTTCGTGAAGTGCCAGTGCTAACAGTGTCTGTAAAACAGCACCATCCAGCATCTCTGAGAAGAAGGACCAACCTGCTCCCTCTTCGTCAACCATATTGGAGCTGGACGTGCAGGGGAGAAGCAGCTCCACCAATTTCTGCAGTGCTCGGGACGTCAGCAGTGGAAGACACTGCAGATCTGCAGCCTGCAAACGGAAAAGGGCCATTCCTTCTGATATTTATATGGAACCTCCTGTGTTCCAGCTCACACCCATTGCCCCTGGGTGTCACCAGATGACACTGAGCAGAGCCTGGGTCCATCCTCCTGACACCCACCCCTCACATATTTATAGACATTCCTGAGGTCACCCCTCAGTCTCCTCCAAGCTCAAGAGACCCAGCTCCCTCAGCCTCTCCTTATCAAGGAGATGCTCCACTTCCTTCATCATCCTCATTGCTCTATGCTGGACTCCCTGCAAATGGAAAAGGGCCGCCAGGTTGTTCAGTCATGGAGTTGCTTCCCTTTTCCAGACTGAAAGTTAGGTCCTCCAAGTCTTCGCTTGGCAGGTCAGCTCTCCCATGGAGAAAGAGACCAGCAAAAGAGCAACTGATCCCACACGTTTGACACCATCTTAGGATAGTAAAACTGCCACCAGGTGCAGAGACCAGGAGGCCAGGTAGATAACTAATGTTGATTGAGCGCTGCAGCTTTAGGATCTGAAGCAAGTGGGAAAGGTGCTCTCCAGTTCCTATCCAAGGCTTCAGAGCATCCCTGTGGAAAAAACCCCAGAAGTATGGAGTGGGAAGCAAATTTAAATCTAAAATGCAATTTAGATTACGAGGGCAGAATGACCTTAATGCTGGAAGCAAGAACAAAGCTGGAGATAATGCACCAGCAGCTCTAACTATGGAAAGAACTGAGGGTTTAGGGGAAGAAGCCGTGTGCAGATTCATGACTTATGCAGAGCAGAGGGGTCCGAGACCTCAGTGGTCTCTCCTAGCTGTAGGATGTGCGATTAAGGGCCAACGAGATAAATCTAGGTGTGCCCAGGCAAGTCTAGAAGCGACCCCTCCCGTATTTCTGCTTCTGCTGTGAGTTGCTGTCACTGAGCTCTTTGTCTGGGGTGATTTGTTAAGCTAGTTCTCGTGACTATTCAATGGGCAGGGCTCTAACTGCTGCCCTCAGGTACCTGCACAGCACCAGCATCAACTCAGACCACTTGTGGGGAAGGAAAGCAAAGGATGGCCACTTCTCACACAGTCGAGTGGGGGAGAACGGGACGTGTGAAGCTGCAAGTAGAGAAGCGGCTGCGCAGTGCAGCGGGAAATGATGCAACTGACCTCTTGGTTAGCGAGATGGCTTTGCCTCACTCAGTGACTGCAGACCATAGCCTGGCAGTGCCTCAGTGCTTGGAGCACATCTCAGCACAGTGAGATGTTCAGCATGACAGGAGCCCTCTCAAGTCACCTGAGGCAATGAAGGCTGCCTGCGTCTGGCACAGCCCTGAGCGCATCAGTTCCATGCGAGGTCCCCAAACACAGCTGTCGGGAAACATCTGTATCAGCCTTAGGACTTGTTCACTGGGTGGTTTTTCTTGGTGCAGAGAAGTAGGGGGTCAGCATTGAATCACAGAACATTAGGGAGTGGAAGAGACCTCCAAAGATCATCTAGTCCAATCTCCCTGCCACAGCAGGATCCCCTAGATCCAGTCATTAGGGATTGGAAGGGACCTCCAAAGATCATCTAGTCCCATCACCCCAACACAGCAGGATCCCCTAGATCAAGTCCCACAGGAGCATGGCCAGGTGGGTTTTAAACGTCTCCAGAGAAGGAGACCCCACAACCCCCCTGAGCCTAATCTGGGATCTCTGCACTGATGTAGGGCTGTGTGTTTCTGAGACACAGATCCTGAAAATCCAACTCGTGCTGCCTCTCCACCAGCAACTGCATTTCATGAAGGGAAAAGACAGATGGAGGTGAAGGGAGAGGTTACGAACAAAAAGCTCCAGGGCAGCCTGTCTCAGAAGAACTCAGGAGACGTTTCCATTCTGGAGACACTTTCTCCAAACGCAGGTCTCAGCTCCGGTATTTGCTGACTGTCAGAAGCAAAACTGCAGCTGTGAGGCTGTTTGTCTATGTAAGAGCCTCTCAGGAGTCAACACCCCCTCCGGACAAGCCACAAGCCATACGCCCTGCAGTGCAACTCTGTGCAGGAGGGATGAGTCTGCAAAGAGGAGGCCCTTGGAGCCCAGAGGTGGTAGAAGAGGTAGCTTGGTCTTTCTGGTGGCTACATGCTGCTCCTTGTTGCTCGGGGCTCAGACTTGGTCTCTGCAGCAGCCTCTCTTTCATGCTCTTTGCCCATAATAGTGCTCAGTGCAGGGGACAATTACATCTCTAGTCCTGCTGGCCACACTATTGCTGATCCAAGCCAGGATGCCATTGGCCAGAAGGCCACCTGGGCACACTGATGGCTCCTGTTCAGCCTGTTGCCACTCAGTCCTGCCAGGTCCCTCTCTGCCAGGCTGCTCTCCAGCCACTCATCCCCCAGTCTGTAGCTGCAGGGGGTTCTTGTGGCCAAAGTGTAGGATCCTGCCTTTGGCTCTGTTCAACTTCATCCGGTTGGCCTCTTCCCATTGACACAGCCTGTCCAGGTCTCTCTCCAGCAGCCTCGTCCCCTCCAGCAGATCAACACTCCCCACCAACTTAAAGCCTTTGGCCAACAAGCCCATGGTTGTCCAACCTGAACAGAGGTGGGGGAGTTTTTACCTCTGGAAGGGAGCAGAGCTGCTTTCTAGGACATTGGTGGTTCTCACCCTGTGCTGCTTTACCCACCAACTAGATGAAGCCTTCAGAGAAAACCATAGTGAGGTTTTTTTCTTTACTCCATGCTCTGCCCAGCAGAACCTTGAGATGATGACTGCACCATCACCCTGTGCCTTTTCATTAACAGAAGCAGCACTTTCAGAAGAACACGGTCTTAATAATTCACTGTGTAACGTTTTCAAGCAAAGTCCTGCAGTAGTGCCTCTGGGCCAGCAAGTATTTAAGTGCCAAATGAATTCCAGCTCCCCGTTAGGGTAGCTAATTCGACTAAGAAAGGTCCGGGGGGAAATTTTACCATAAATTCAGCCATGGAATCACAGCGATGGATTGAATTCCCATTTCCAATGTTACAGTGACATATCCACTGTGTTACAACACACAATTACTGTCCTGAATGCCTCTGCTTACAGAAATCAATAAAAATGAAAGATGTAGAAGGATTCTATGCACTTGTTCCTATAAATTACACTGATTATTAAAGCCTCCAATAGCAACGAATAAATCAACTCTGTCCCACTATGCAGAAGTATCTCACGGATCATAACCATTCAGAGCAGGTAGCTCAGCTCCGGTTAACAGGGACTTGCAGAGTTGAGTGCTCAGAATGCTGTTTAATTAGGGGTTCAGCACTTAGCTAATGACTTTGCTTTGATAATACACAGCACCACTTTCTGTCCCGGGTTAACATTACAGCAGCAGCTTGTCAGCGCTGGGTAACGAAGCAACATACCAGCTTCATAAATAAATAACCACTTCTCAGTGTGAAAGAGCATCCAGATTAATTTCTGGTACTTCAAAGTTAGAACAGACTGCGCACATTCCACTGGCATCGCCGATGAGGACAGCACAGCTGGTTTCCTGTTGGGAGGAGGCACAGTGGCACAAAGGCATCAGTAGGACTGCTCAAACTCTGTAGGTCTCCTTTGCCACCTCAGTCTGGCCAGCATTTCCCTTGGGACATCAGGGTGATGTTGTAAGGGCAGAGCCGCAGAAAAGCCCTGAGAGTTCTTCAGTGCACATGGATAGTCCCACCTCACACACCTCCACAGAGATAACCCCAGCCTGAGGCTTAATGTGAATTTGAGAACTGGGAAAGGGGGCTTTGTGTTTGGCTTTTTTCAAGCTAGTCCTCAACATTCAACCAAAGAGTACATGGAGACCTCACTTGGGAGTCGCGCAAGATGACCAGGAGAATTGAGACTTCCATTCCATGCTCAGCTGCAAGATCAGCTTGTATCTGCCCCCAGTGTTGCTCTGGACACTGCAACAGAGCTGGTGGTAGCCATGGAGAGAAAAGGGTGAAGTACACACAGGGAAGGAGGAGGAGGAAGAAAGCCTAAGAGCAGACTAGGCACATTACAAGGCAGCAGGAGCTCAGAAAGATTGGGATGGCAGGGATCACAGATAACTCCCTTCCAACCCCAATCCCAGCAGAGTCACCCAGTGCAAAGCCAGAAGATGAGTGCTGAGAGCAAGAAGATTACTAGAAGTAGAGGGATTGATGTGAAGACCCAGGTGGTAGATGCAGTCAGAAGATATTTGCTGATGCTCTACAGCCTTGAAAGTGCTGCCTGGAAAACCTCTCGCTCAAGAGTATTTCCAAGGGAAATCAGGAGTGTGTGCAGAATGAAATCCTTGTAGCAACTCATCATATCCGTCCAGTTTACCCAGCTCCATCTTCTTTTTCAAGGAAAAGATAAAACAACACAGAGTGGGGAAAGCTCTTGTTTCTCCTACCCATCAATATGCCTGCTCCTATAAAAATAAAAACTAGCAGCAGAGGTGCTGGTGCCTGAGGAAGCCTCTCACATCCAGGACATCTCAGAGTTAGGAGGTTGCTATGGTAATTTTCAATTTTAATCAATGATGAGCCACAGCGAAAGACTTTTCCAGCTGTTAAAAGGTGCCTTTGCAATGTGAAAGCCTTGTAGAAAACACATCATCAATGGATGCTTCTGCCTGGATGAAACAGGTGTTTGTAATGTGGGGTTTGAGGATTTACTCAGCATTGTCTTTATTCTTCCCACTGCACAGCAACGGAGGTTATTAAGAGCATCCCGTGAAATATGACTTCTAGGACCCCATGTTAATGAATTTCTCCATGCTGGAGCTACGAGACCAGCAGAGTTTAAAAGCCCTTCACCAGCTGAGGTCTTTTTATCCACACAACTGCAGCTCCAGAGCAGAAATGATCATAATATGGAATTGTGAGTCAGTTAGGAAACTTTGCATTTGTGACCAAATTAATTTTTAAAACTCATTTAGGAAGAGCATGAGATCAGAGCCAAAGAAAAAGATAACCTCCAGCTCTGTGCTCCCTGGCTCCTTGTTCTGGCACAAAGGGTCTGTGCTCAATCAAGTGCATGAAGAAGTCAGTTGACCTCACTAGAACTCTGAAGACCTTTCTTGAAAACCAGGTAAATGGATTGTTCTTGCCACAGAAGCACAAGGGCTTGGGAGGGGTATTTCCAAATCACCTTAATGATAAAATGTCTCTAGTTATGGCCAGAGGAAACTCTGGAGGAGTAAATATCACCCTGTCAGCAATGAGATCAGCTGTAAGGAGCTCCAGGGTTGGTGGAGATGGCCAGGGAAAGAGTACCTCAGCCAAATAACGAGGGACAAACTAAAAATGAAGTAATTTGGTGTGGTGGGTTCAAGACCACAATTAAAGATAAAGGAAAAGAAAACAAAGCAGTTAGGTCTCCATGAGATCTTGGATAGAATTTTGCCAGACAATGGATAGCTTAGGGAAAATGGAAAAGGGTTTCTAACCCTATAACTGTATACAGAAAAGAAGAAAAGGTTAAGCACATTAGTGCACACAAACTAGAACCTGTGTCACAAATGCCATCACATATTCTGAGAAAAATACAATGGGAGATCACTATTGTATAGGTCCTTGGGTTTTTTTACATTACAGATCTGGGGAAAGAACATGTCAGTTAAGTAGAGATGGGTACCACCACCCTTTCTAGTATTCATGAGTTGCCATTGTTGTCTTCAGATGCTAGTACCCTCGGCTGATCAGACTGGTGAACAATTCTTCAGTGCAGCTTTCTCCAGCAAAATGCTGATCAAGCAGGGCTGATTCCTCAGCATCTGAACTGCAATCCTCAATGCAGGAAACATGCTTTCAAACAGGACCCAGCCTCTGTCTCCCATGTCCAAAGTTTAAGGATTCTCAAGTCCTTCTGCTTTCTTCAGCGAAGTGAGCTCCTTCTCTCCCCAATACTCAAGCATCCCCACCTTTTCTCAGTGGCAGAAATGACAAACTGTCTCTCTTCCTGCTGATCAGTGTTTACTAAGATGGCAGCAATGGCTGCATGGACCTGGCCATCTGGAATCCTGCGGGATTCCAGATGGAGTCTGACCACATGGCCGCGTCAGCAGGGCCCCCCCACCGACTCCGCAAATGTGTCCGAGAGGGTTCCGTGACCCTCATGTCTCCTTTCTCCTCCTGCCTCAGCTACAGCGGGGAAAGGGAAGAATCCTTAATCTCAGTACGGGTCGCGGAAAGGTTGCTCAGTCACAGGAGAGGAAGTCGGCACTAGTTCTTGCTTCTCCAATCCAATCCTGTGCCAGTTGGTGCTGCTGCTGGCTCAAAGCCATGGCTAGCAATCTTCCACACTGCCTACCCAAAGTAGAATGGGGACCCGGGGAAGTGGGGCTGCCACCCCACCCTACTGTCTACAGGAGGGCTACGGGGCCACAGCCAGCCACCACGGCCAGCCACCATGTCCCTTTTGTCCTGTCTCCCTTCTTCCACCCCCAACCCTGGAAAGGTGGGGGTGGTCTCAGAGCTGAATCTCCATGCTGGGAGGAAGACCCAAGCCAAAAGAGCAGGGCTGGACCATCAGCCCTCTTTTATAGCGTCACCTAGTCCACCTGCCCCAGGACAGGTCACCAGGTGGGGCTACTCTTAAAGAAACATGCATCTTTTTCATCATGAAAGCACAAATCTGTACATTTGGAAATTTTTGTAATTTTCAAACTGCAACATTTGGTTTCTGACATCAGTGGTGGAGAATGAGAATCATAGAATCACAGACTCACAGAATACTAGGGATTGGAAGGGAACTCAAAAGGTCATCTAGTCCAATCCCCTCACCACAGCAGGATCACCTAGATCCAGCTGCGTAGGAACACGGCCAGGCAGGTTTTAAACGTCTCCAGAGAAGGAGACTCCACAACAACCCTGGGCAGCCTGTTCCAGAAGACAGAATAGCTGACCTTAAGAGAACCTGAGCTGATTATAGAATCATAGAATCATCCTGGCTGAAAAGGACCTCTGGGACCAGCAAGTCCAGCCCTCATCCCAATAGCTCCCTAACCCCTAGACTATGGCCTCAAGTGCTCTAGCTACTCCGTTTTTAAATACCTCCAGGGATAGGGACTCCACCTGCTCCCTGGGCAGCCTGTTTCAGTGCCCAGCCACTCTCTCAGGAAAGAACTTCTTCCTAAGATCCAATCTAAACCTCCCCTGATGCAACTTGAGGACATTTCCCCTCATCCTATCATCAGTAATTTGGGAGAAGAGACCTGCACCAGCCTTGCCACAACCTCCTTTGAGGTAGCTGTAGAGAGCAATGAGGGCTCCTCTCAGCCTTCTCATCTCTAGACTGAGAAAAGGACTATTGTAGAACAAAATATTTTGAGGAATTCCATGAGCTAACACAGAGCCAGGCAAGGTAGGACCACTATTTGCCTTCTCTCACCTCACTCTGACATAATTAAAAAGAAAACAATCAAGGAAACCAAAATGCATTTAGGAAAAAGTTAAAAACATACAGCACCTAACCAACAGTCACCAGAGGCTGCCCAGGAAGGGAGCTGAGTCCCCATTCCTAGACAAGTCTAAAGATCCTTGAGATGTGGTGCTGAGAGATTTCGTGTGATGGTGAATTGAGTGGAGTTGGGTTATTGGTTGGACTTGATGATCTTAAAGGTCTTTCCCATCATGATTGATTCTAGGGTACTGCGTTTCTATGATCTCACAGGTGCCAGGAATGCCTGTTGGATATTGTTTCCCATCATACTGGAGCACAAAAGAAGAGGGAAACAAAACAGCTGCATCTGCACAGCATGGTTTAACTTCACAAGAAGTTCTGGTGTGAGAAAAGACTTAGGGCTAGTGTTGCTGCACTGCAGAGGCTGGGGCATTGCAGAATCACAGAACCACGAACACTAGGGACTGGAAGGGACCTGTAACGGGTTGAAACTAAGAAACTGCTTTGCTCCCAGGTTTTAAGGGGAAAGGAAACCAAAGCAGTCAGGTCTCG
>JAOXOE010030952.1:0-12448 GCA_028565055.1 Phoeniculus purpureus
TTGCAGCAGAGGAGGTTCCGCCTCAACACAAGGGGGAACTTCTTTGCTGTGAGGGTCACAGAGCACTGGAACAGGCTGCCCAGGGGTGTCATGGAGTCTCCTTCTCTGAGGACTTTCAAGGCCCACCTAGATATGTTCCTCTGTGATCTCTGTTAGTTTTGCCCTGCTCCAGCAGGGGGGTTGGACTCGATGATCTCTTTGTGTCCCTTCCAACCCCTAACATCCTATGATCCTATGATCCTATGAATGAGAGGTGAAGGCAAGCATTGGCTTCTATGTGATTTGCTGAAATAGAAATGAAAGCAAGGAAAGAGCCAGCTTATTCCACACTGCAAAGCCACAAATTTACGTTTCTGTCCAGTTAGCTGGTGATCATATCTGGATGCAGGTTCTACTTGATAGTGTCTGTTTTGATCTTGTTTCAATTATTTTTCAGAAAATTAGCATAAGGAAGAAGAATATCAGCTGTTTACCGAAGACCTTTGCTCTCCCCAGTAGGAACATACTAATATTCACAAGCTTGTTTCTGGAATGTCCCTCTCAAGACTGACATTTCTTGCTTGCATAAATGCCCTTCACTCATAGAAAGTGACAACATTTTATCACATTCGATCTCACTTCAATACCTGGCCTCTAAAACTGCTCCTCCGCTAGTAGTTGTCTGGGCAGCCAGATCACTAAGTACTGCTCTTTTTTTTTTCTGCTAGGTCTGCATTTTAGTTTTATTATTTCAGTTACGAGCAACTATGACGGAATTTGATCCAAGCAAAAGTTCAGGAAGTTGGTAGCTATCAGCTGAGACACTGCAGTATCCCTGGGCTTGTTCCTAATCTGCCCTAACTGCAACCAGGTTTGATACAACTGACACTTCCTTTCTCATTTCTAATTTATGATTTGACATTTCACCACAGGCAGCATCCTCGTGAGATCCTTAGACTTCTTTGACATCATTTAGCAATGTAGCTGGGTGATCCAGAAAGCAAGCACTTTGAAGTCTCATTGATTTATCCCCTTTTCCATTTGGGGATACACAGTTCTCGTATTGAGCATTGGTTACCAAGATGTGCTTGTGAAACATGCAGGCACGACCATGTACTGTAGGTACCAGCTAAGTACATGACACAGTGGTATATACTGGTTCTTTTTGCTGTAGCTGGGCAAGTACTGCGAAAAATCCCTGCTACGATGATCACAGAACCACACAATCACTGAACATTAGGGGTTGGAAGGGACTTCCTGAGATCGTCTAGTCCAACCTCCCTGCTAGAACAGGTTCTTGTAGAGTAGATCATACGGGAACATGTCCATGTGGGCTTTGAATGTGCTCAGAGTTGGACACTCCACAACCTCTCTAGGCAGCCTGGTCTCTGTTACTCTTACTGTAAAGAAGTTCTTCCTTATGTCCAAATTGAGTGCCCCTGACTTATCACCAAGCACCACTGAGAAAATCCTGGTCCCATCATCCTTACACTTGTCCTTTAGACATTTTTAAGCATTTATGATATCTCCACTCAGTCCCCTCCTCTCCAGGCCAAGCAGACCCAGCTGTCTCTGCATCTCTTAGTGGCTCTGCACTGGACTCTCTCTAGTAGCTCTTTGTCCTTCTTGAACTGGGATGCCCAGAACTAGGTGCAGTATTCCAGTCATGGCCTAACCAGGGCAGAGTAGAGAGTGAAGAGAACCTCCCTTGACCTGTTGGCCACACTCTTCTTAATGCACCTCAGGAGTCTGTTGGCCTTTTTGGCCACAAGGGCACATTTACTGGATCATGGTCAGCCTGTGGTCTACCGGCACCCTCAGGTCCTTTTCCCCAGAGCTGCTCTCTAGCAGGTCAGTCTCCAACCTCTACTGATGTATGGGGTTGTTCTTGCCCAGATACAGCACTCTACACTCGCCCTTGTTGCAGCTCATCAGGTTTCTCTCTGCCCAACTCTCCAGCCTGTCCATGTCACATGGATAACAGCACAGACCTCTAGTGTGTCAGCCACTCCTCCGAGCTTTGTATCATCAGCAAACTTGCTGAGGATACACAGTCCCCTCATCCAAGTTGTTTATTAATATGTTGTATAGGACTGGACCTGGTATAAACCTGTGAGGAGCACCACTAAGTACAGGCCTCTACCCCACTGACCCTGGCTCTCTGATCTCTGTCCTTGAGCCTGTTCCCAATCCACCTCACTATCCAATCATCCAATCCATCCTTCTTCAGTTTGGCTGTGAGGATGTTGTAGGAGATATCTTGCCAAAGTCAGGGTAGACCACACCTGCTGCCCTTCCTGCATCTGTTTGCCGAGTTGCATCTTCACAAAAGTTTATCAGATTGTTCAAGCAGGACTTCCTCTTGGTGCTTCTGTGTTGATAACTTCTGTTAACCCTCCTTTCCTTGACGTGCCTTGAGATGCTGCTAATAACATGCTGTTCTATCACCTTTACAGCAACGGAGATGAGGCTGACCCGTCTGTGGCTCTCCGGGTCCTCCTTCAAGACTGGAGTAACACTGGCTTTTTTCCAGTTTCGTTGGCTTTTCTCCAGTCATGATTTCTGAACTGCTAAATTATTTGGCTTTATTCATGCTCAACTAACTTATTTATGGGTGTAATTTTCTTTCCCAGGTATATTCTGTTCTTCAAATCTTATTGTCACTTGTGTGGATGTGGAGAAACCAGTATATGTGAATATTTGGTGCAACTGAATTTTTAGTGCCAGATCATTCAACTCATAAATGTCATAAATGTCATAAATGTCAGATCCTCAGGTGTGGCACCCTTTGTAGTTCAAGCGAAGGTGATGTTTGCAAAAGCAGCTCCGTGTCAATCTTTCAGTTCCTTGGTACTAAGACTACTGAATAGAAAAATGACCATCAAGCTACTAGATCCTCAAGTCATCTTGTATCTAAAATTCTTCCTGCTCTTTCTCATTGCAATCAAATCAAATGGTTAAGAAAATGTATGTTGAATCTGTGGCAATTCCTGTCAGTTTCCAGCTACTCCACCTGGAAGTGTTTATTTTGCTGTGTGTGCCTGAAGCTTGTCCAGTGGCGAAGTGGGATCTTTGTTTTTCAGGATAAATATTTTTGGAGTGATAAATTCAGATATTATCACTTACTTCCAGAACATTAATATTATGAGCAGCTTTTCCAAGACAAGATTTTGATGTGAAGATGTTTTGTCTATTGCTTTAAAAAAATTACGTTTTAGAAGGCTGTGATTATCTTCAAAAAAAGTATAAAAGTGACACCCCTTCAAAGCTACTTAACTAAAACATTTTGTAAGTTTGTTCTGTTTGAAAAATGCTTTTCTCTTTTTTACTTGAAACCACAGCCTACTCCTCTTCCATGACTCATTTTTTTTTTAGTTATGATTAAGATGCCATATTGCTTCATGTGTAAAAGTTACTGATACTGTAATTAACATTTATGGTGTTGGCTTGGATTTGCTTTGCCATAATTGATTTACTGCCCTGGGTGAGGAACCATGTGGAAGAGTGTCTGAGCGTAATTATGACCAATTGCACCTGTATTCCTCAAAGCAAATGCTACCAAAATCTCGACTTAGCTTTATTCTACTCTCAGCGGTACTTGAAAAGAATAAATCACTGAACAGGTTTCTCTTTTTTTTGAGGAAATCAACATTTTTCATACACTGCTCCACAGCTTAGAGAATTATGGCAGCCAGGAAACTAAAGAATCCTTGTGAGGTGGTGAGTTTCAGCTATGCTGTTTGATTTGTCTCACAGCAATCAAACCTCAGTTGTTCAGAGGAGCCTTCAGAAGGGTAAGAGGAACCATCACTGTGGAGTAAAATCTGTCATGTTGAAACAGCTGAGATATCTCAAAAAGTAATTTTTCCTTATTTTTTTTGTTTTTCCTTAAAAAGAAATGGTCTGAGTTACAAATCAAGCCATTTTGTTTCGTGGTCTAAGTCTGTATCTTCATATGCCTCTTGGGACTTTGTAATGGACCAACAGCTGTAGTTAAAATTTTGAAGGAACTTTTACTAAGTTAAAAATGTAACTTATTTTTACGTGCATAAAGTTATGAAATTCACTGCATTGCTTTTTTAAGTTGATTCGAAAGCAAATAGGAAGTACGGATTACAATTAAACAGTATTTGTTAAAGTTGTCATTGTAAAAATTAATTTAAAGTCTTGCCAAAGAAATGGAAATTTCCTCAAATCTCCTCGTTGGAGAAAATTCAAAACCTGCCCTTTTCAAAACTACTTCTCTACATTTTTTGCACCTGGGCAGATGTATTTTTGAAAAAGATTAAAATAATAATAAAAAAAAATAGGCAGATGTGGGGTTTTTTTTCTGTATGGGGGAAAAATACAATTTTCCCAACAGCTGTGCTTCTTTCAGAGCTACCATAATAAATCAGTATTTGTCAGTAATCAAAGAAAAGAATATATCATATTTCAAACATATTGCAGTTTCAAGCTTCCAAAGGATTATTACAAGCAACAGCAAGGAAAAACATATGCCAAAATGTATTAAAATACCTGAGGGCCTTTCTTAAGTGAAAGGAAAACCCTGCCCTTCTTTTTGCAGATTATGTTTTGCTCTCAGACGAGGCAATCTCAGGAAAGTGCTGGTTTTGACTGTTTTGGTTGTACCTTCAGGTAGTGTGTCTGGATCCAGGGTTCCTCAGACCCTGGAAGGGCACCTGGGATGTTTCAGTGGAAATTCATGTAGAAACAAAGACCACAGTGTTGACTTGGCTGACCCTGGCTAGCCCAGGCTTGGTCCAGCCAGTGTGCAGCACCGTGCTTGCCTGGGCTTGGGGAGGCTTCATTGCAGTAACGTGTGTTTTCCTCACTTCCCATCTCCAGAGTCCTGCACCGACTTTTGCCTGCCCCTACACACTGCAAGCCAGCTCTGCCTTGTGCAGTGCTTCACCTGCAGTTGGCTCCCAACCACTGTGTATGTGGTCAGTACAGATGTCTGGGAACGTTGTTCCAGTCTTTCAGCTGGGTATTGCTGCATTTCAGAAAGTATCAAGATACCTTTAAGTTTTTCTGACGTCTTACAGCATCTTACTGAGGTAGTCCTGCATTTCTTCTGGTGTCTGAAGTACACAGGCATGTCATGGGGATCTTTTGCTGGCTGCACATAGCATGCAATGACTATACACAAGAGGCTCAGGTGTTTGCACAGAAAATGTGGTAAATAACCCAGCCTAAATGACAAAGTTGTTCTTTTTCAGGTGGATGCTCAGAGGAAGGAACTGTTCAGCCTGAAATGTTTTTGTTCTTTTTCTAAACAGAATTCTGAACAGAATCTGTTAACAGAAACAAAACCCCACGTAGTCTTAAAACTCACATAATCTGCTCTTATCTGCTGGCTTTTTGTTGGGGAAAGTTTGGAAAACCACGAACCACTGGTTCCAACGTTCAGTTTTGGATGTGAGCGCCCTGCACAGCCAGTGAAAGCCAGAGGAGCTGTTCCCGTGGATAACCATGGATATGTTTTGTTGTTCTGTCTGCCTGAGGGCTGACTTTCTCCAGGGAGGCTGCTTCAGGGAAGGATTTCAGATTTGCTTCCTAACAGCATTTTCAAGTATGTGACTCATATTGCCCGTGTCTAACGTGAGGTCCCAGAAGTGGTTTTGCCAAGTGTTTACAGAGTGAAGAGAGGAAAGTGACAAAAATTATTACAGTTTCTGATCTGAGCTACAAGTCACGTGCACCTAGGAGGTGGGCTTTCCTTTCGTGTCTTGTTCCTCAAAGTGCAGGGGACCCAAAGTGCAAGCACCTTCTTGTAATAAGGCGCAGTGCTGTGGGCTGCTTTAGGAAGAGCACTCAACAGCCCAGCATCACGCTTTCCTTCAGCGAGCAATCCCTGTCAGAAGTGTAGTACCAGACTGTCATTCTCCTGAGGGAGCCACCATAGGGCCCCGTCGGCAGTGGCCTTCTGCACAGCCCAGGAGAGCAGCCTCTCAGGTAATTTCCCATAAACTCTAGCTGAACCTAGTAAAATACTGCCCCTTCGCATGCTGCAGTAGATGAATGTCACCTCCATTTTCCTTTCGTATTGTAAATATTTCCCATGATTTAGGGCATACACTGCTTCTTTTTGCTGTCAAGGAAATGAAGGAAATACATTTCAGTAGCACTTTATAGAATGTACCTGCCTTCAGTCATTGCTGTAAATATGCAGTGATCGTATTTTCTCTGTGCAAAATAAATCAGAACGTTTTGCCAGTTAGGTCACTCAAGTCTCAACTTAAGTTACGACCAGTCTCGCTTTCTCCCTTGTTAATAAACTTTTCAGCTCCATCACATTTTTAAATGCATTTGACTGTTTCACAGTTACAGTTAATAAAGAAGCACTGGAATAAAATCAAGGTTTGCTGAGTATCATTTTCATGTTTTATTTAGAAGAACGTGGATCTCATAAATAATAATAGTGGGATTTGTAAAGAGCTTTACCACTGCAGTGCTTAAGGTCCTGGACAGAGGAATGAACCCAGGATTAGAGGTGTCAGTCACTGGTGTATAAGGACAAATAAACAAATGAAATGTGATCAGACGTAACCTTGGGAGAATGAAAAGTAATAAAGACCACAGCATCAGCATGTGGGAAATAGCTTAAAGTCAGGTATAGCTAAAAGGACCTCTTCAGGGAAAGAGATGAAATGATAAAAAATAAAGAGAGGAGGAGAGCCCCCATGTCAGTTTGAGCAGAGGAAGGGCTAGTTACATGTCTCAGGCACTGCAGAGGGATGTTGTCACAAGCACGCTCACTTATGCATCAGGGTGGGCATTCAGCACCAGAAGTTTGGCACCCCTCTTCTGCTAGGACAAGGTGAAGAAACAAGCCATTCCAGTAGTAGGGTGTCATTAGGTCTACTTAGCAAATGTATTTGCTTTAGTGCTATCTGTGACTTCCTTTCAAAGTTGAGGATGATGTCAAAAGTGAATGATCATGTCTCTGACTTAATAGTCTTGAGGTTGCTTGGCTGCTGTTGAGGAATACCCTTTAACTAGTCTACAGTGCAGCACACCTGACTTGCTGGGGTTGCACACAAGCTTGTGTCCCTGGCTTTGGGTGTTTCACTGCTGGAGTGGATGTCAATGCGGAGCTTTGCTGAAGCGCCAGACTTACTTGTCACAGTGAACTGGAACGAAATGAAAAAACACTTGAGTTCTTTAGGAGGATGTTGGCTCAGCACTCACTGGTGATTGAACTGGACTGAAATAGGGGGCAGTGCCTGGGAGCTGTGGCGCTTGTGTGAGGACCTGAAAGTTGTCATGCAAGTGCTGTAGGGTGACATAGTATGTGGAATGAGGTGGAAATTACAGATGCCCGTGTTTTGGAGACATATTTGAGTATGTTTGTACAAATGGGGAGAGAGAAGAGGAGAAATGTGGAGAGGAAGTATCCAGCTACCTCTACTAACTCCCTCTTCCCTTGCTTGTGAGTGCTGCATCTTTGTTGAGGGGTTTGCCATGTTGGCTTTCCAGTGTGACTAAATGGAAATCTGCACAAGGCTGACTTTTGGCTTTTTCCACTTTTTGAGCAGACTTTTGTTCTTCTGATCCCGACAAGATCTCTGTTCTCTCTCATGCTGCCAGCAATAACAGCCATACTGCTGGGACCCGGGGCAGGAGACCTTTTCTGCTTTCACTGTCATGTTGAGCACTGCCGTGCGGAAGAGCAGATCATGTAGCGCCAGCCACTGCTGTGGAGAGGGAGTGGCTGGAGCAAAATCACCTGCGACAAAGCTCTCATTTCTGCAATAAAACCTTGAACCAGAACACACTTGGTGAACTGGATAAGTTGAATGTAACTGGTTTAAGTGGGTTTGGACTTCAACAAAAAACATGCGCTCAGCCCTCACCACAACCCTTCATACTCTGTCTGCAGAGTTTATGGAAATACAAAGTTAATTGCTTGGGTGTTTCCAAGGACTTCTTTGGTATCTAATTTAAGATAACACATGAGGAAGTGTGTTTGTAGTTGAACATAAGTGCTTTTTTTTTACATCCTCAGTTTATAGTACACAAATATTATTTTTATAAAAATTTCTTCCTGGTTACGGCAGTAACTTGCAGATCTCATTCAAAATGAACTGGCATGCTGCTAGGACTGCACTACTCGCTGCAGTATAGCTGTGAAAAGGGAAGGCTGAAGACTCTGTTGTCCAGGAAAGGTGTTCCAACACTGCTGTCAGTAACACATAGCTGCATGTTCACAAGCAGTCAAATCAGACACTTAAACGCTAGCGAAAATCAGAAGAATGCAGACTGCTCTTTGATTTAAATCTGATGCGAAAGAGACATCCCTGGTTCAGTTCTCTGAGCTAATGAGGTCAGCGCTGCCAAGACTGTAGTATGTTTCTAGCTACTTCAACAAGGTACCATGGCAATGGTGGATGTGGATAGTCTGAAATGGAGTAACAGTGTCATTAACTTCTGTAGTAAAGAGGAAAAAAAGCACAAAACTAAAAAAAAAAAAAAAGATCAAATGAGATCAGCTTAATTCAGTCCAATTATTTGCTGAAATCTCGTTTGGAGCCCGCAGGCCATAAGACTACTCAGGAGGAGTGAAAAGGACTACCTTGGAGATGAGTTGTGTCAGAAAAATAAGGGCAAGACTTCTCATATGGCCTAAGAATTGCTTCTACACACTTCTGCGTAACAAAACCATAAGGTATCATGCAACGTATGTTAGTTGTGCTGTTACCTGTGCCTCTTGTTGAGAAGGATCAGGGTATTTTAATCTACACATTGCACACAGAAATGGTGACATCTGTGTCACTGTAGACATACAGAATCAGACAGATAAGGTCTGACTTAAACCACTTCAAGACTGGCCCTGCTTTGAGTTGATTATTGGATAACAAATACCCAACTGCTCTTTCCAGCCTGAAGTATTCCATATCTATATGCTGGACATACTTACTTTCTCATGTAGGCTTTGAACAATAGAAAACCAAAACCCCCTCTACATTAAAAATAGTATCCAAAAAACAGCCTTCCGTTAATTTCTCAGCAATACCAGCTCCGTACCTTCAGGCACTGTAAGAAGGTTCCTTGAGAAAAAAGAGGTGCGTGCCTTCCAAATGGCTATGATAAAAGGATGTACCACGGCCATATGTATTCCCCAGAGCAGGACATATGTTTCTGGGTTAGTTTTTAGTCTCCTACAAAAATCTGGGATAGAAGCTAGCAAAAACCCCAGCTTACTGATTTCAGATCAGCTTTCTCTTCTCCTCACTTGGGTACTTATAGATTTTATGCTCTAGCGGAATCCACTTGCTCATTGCAAAGAGAAATCAGTTAGTAGTCCATGAGAAATTCCTGGCCCCATGTGCATGAGGGATGTTACTTGTGTGGTTACCAGTGGCGTTAGGATCAGTTGTTAGGAGAGATTTTTATCTTTAGTGGAAGATGATGTCAAAAATGCCAGTAACAGCTCAGCATTTTGCATTGTGTTTAGCAACTAGACAAAAGGATGCTTGAGTTTTATATGGATGAGCATTAAGGAAAGGAGAGTTTTTAGTACTGCAATGAAACAGAAAGTATCTGGTTAGCAAATAAATCCCTTATGTCTGCATTCAGCACTAAGCAAGCTCCAATACCGTGAAAAGACGTCAACCACCTTCGTAGACTTTGGTGTGTTTTGCCACTGTGCAGTCTCAGGTGACAAAAATAACAGCAGTCCCTGGATTCACATTTCAAGAGGAGGAAATGGCTCTTTGGGACAGGCCAGGGAGATTTCCATCTATGGAACAAGATACTAAATGAACACTAAATGACAGTCTGCTCTTCCCAGAGATTTCAAGCATCATTGATTCATTCTATAGTACCTGCCAACCCATGACTGTTAACACAAAAAGCATTAGGCTTTGCATGGAATTAGGTTTTAAAAATGTGTTTATATATTTCATCTGAAGAAGTTTTCAAAGAGCAGCTATGTCTGGCTTTTATCAATGACTGAGATTTTGTATTAAAAAATACCAAATATAAGTTACCAGGTAATGTAAGAACACGTGCACAGAGGTGAAATACCCATTGGTTGTGCATGTGTTGTTCCCTTTCTATTAGAACAAATGCAGAAGCAAACACTATAGAAATATAAAATTATGAGTTCTCCATCCTCTTCCACCTAGTGCATGGAGAGGAAAAACAGTAACACAGGTTGTAGAAGTAGTATCTCTGTCCATGCAATGCCTTCAAGAGTCTTGAAGGAAAGTCTTCAGCCCCGAGAGGAAAAGGAGACGTTAATTTTGGCACAACCCCCAAAGCTTACCTGGCCGATCGCTTCCTTGTCTGTGGGTCACTAGATATTAAAGGCAAACGATCCTTCTTAGAGAGACACATACCTAGCTAATTAAGTTTTCCTCATTTGAATTTACTCTTACATTTTCAGTCTCTGCTGCGAGTCTTCAAAAAGTAAACGTTCTGCTGTTTTCTAGTATGTACTAGAGGGATGTGTGTATACACATGCCTCAACACAAGTATTTTCTAACTTCTCTTTAACGCTGTCACTGAGGAGTAAGTAGTCACTGCGTGGTGGAACATTTAAGGAGCCTTAAAACTTAGTAGGTTGGTGTTTGAATATGTCTTTCAAGCTGTATATGTGCTGCTGCTTCATAGCCTGATAAACACGGCTTTGCAGTCATGCTGGTTAATTATACTTTAAGGATCCAAACTTCCCACATCGGAGATTTAAAAGATCTTTAAAAATATTTATCTTTAAAAATATGATATCTGTCTATCCAGTTATATCCAGTTCTGTCTTGAATATTTTTTTTTCAGTCGCCCCCTTTGTGCTAATGGTTGGATCAGAATTGTTTCGGATGGGTACAGCTCTCATTACAGACTTTTTGCTCCTGGATTCTCCATTTCCCTGTCAAAATTATGAAAATAGGAATTTAATGCCCATGGGGCATTATGAATCTCCTCAGAGTAGAACCAGAAAGTAGTTCAGGTCTATTGTTTCATAGGAAAATACAAGGCTCACGTTAAGAGTATGTACTTGTCTTAAAGGGGTCAATGGCAAGTCATGACTGCTGATGGTACTGGAAACACAGCAAGTAAAATGCTTTTCATATGATGAAGAAGACAAATAGCAAGCAAAATGCAAGTGAAGACAGATACCTTTACCCTCACCAAAATAACTATTGTCTCTGGGCAAACTACTTAAGAAAACTCTAAATCTCATATTACCTTTAAAAGGAAAAATAAACTCTGGGAAATAACATTAAACATTCTCTAATCAAAACTATTTCATCACAGTCAAACAACTCAAAGTGGTTAACAAAAGCTTTTCATTTCAGTTAATGATGACCAGCAGAGGAGTTTCAGGGAGTCGGATTTGTTCTTGGAAGGGTAGAAGTTATCCAGCAAAAACCACAGGTGAAAATCTGTCAAAAACAAACTGGGTTTTGTTCTATGAAGTTTTCCAAGTGATTGTTTGACACATTGTCTACTCCTAATGACACTGTTGCCCAGGTATATTTTCCAATATGTGTTTAAAGTTAGAATTTGTTTTAACTTTTAACCTCAGCTCTGGCAATCTGCACTTTGACTGTTCCAGTAAGTACATGGAGAGACCTCTGGTAGAGTTCCTGCCCTCGGGGGGAACAGCATTCTCCCGTTTTCTGTCATGTGTAATAAGGAAAGAGAAGAAGCCAAGAAAATGCAACATTCAGTTTTTATTCTGGGTCTGTCTCATTAAGCACTTCCTCTGAACAGAGTTTTCATGCTGCTGCATGTATCTTCTCCCTCCTCTTTCAGGAAGCTGTCTGTCATAAAAGCCTTTTGCCACATTTGAGATAGTGAAGTTCACAATACCCATGGCTTTCGAACCTTACATCTGATAGCGTCAGGCAGCTGGTGTAAAACGTTCCAAAGTACTATTTCTGTATGCACACACCCCCTGCCTGGCACTGCCTTATTTAGTTGTGGGTTATTCCACCCAAGCTATACTTCCACTCTTAAAAAAAATCTGATGGATTCTTTTCAGGATGCATGGCTGATATAACGGGTGCTAGTCCTGTGATGACAGTAGGTTTTCATCACAAGGTGTTTTTTCTGTTGCTGTGATTTCGCAAAACCTGTTCTAATGGATACTGATTGCTTATCAGCCTGAGTTCTGGTGATCATGTTTCACACTGGTTCTTATCACCCCATTCTACACGTCCATGTAGGTTTTCTAACAGGGTGCAGGAATCTGGTTTGTAATGTTACTTTAATACACAGTGATCCATCAGTGTAGTGCAGAGATTTATTTGCACAGATAATCCTGAATAAGTGGAAATCACAGAATCACTCTGGTTGGAAAAGACCCCTGGGATCATTGAGTCCAACCATCTACCCTACTTTACAATTTCACCCCTAAACCAGATCCCTCAACACCTCATCCCAATGATCTTTAAACACATCCAGGGATGGCGACTCAACCACCTCCCTGGGAAGCCCATTCCAGTGCCTGACCACCCTT
>JAOXOE010030953.1:0-12448 GCA_028565055.1 Phoeniculus purpureus
GACTGGCTAGTCCTGGGTGACTCCCCTGATGTACCTTCATCCCCATCATCATTTATTTGTCCCTCCAATTCCAGAGCCCCATACCGGTTGTGCAAGGGCAACCAGGAAGGTTTATTTCCTCATTTGTGTTTATTCTGCCGGATGGAGACCTGTACCCATTGCCCCTGCTCCTGTGGGTTACTACATGGAGGCTGAGAGACTTGCTGTAGGGAGGTTGTTGGACCTCCTGAGCCACTAAGAGTTAAACCTAGATCAGGTTTTGTAGAGATTGCTTTATGGAAATAGTCAATTTCCCTTTTGCAATCTCTTACAGCTCTCAGCCTTTCCACCTCGTCTTTTAGCTCAGCCACCATGTTCATCAGATCTTTGATCTGCTCACACCTGACACAGGTGTTGCCCCTGCCATCCTGCATATCCAATGCTAGGCTCCAACACTCACTGCAAACACCCACCTGAACTTCTACATGATTGTGTGTGGCCTGTGTTCGGGGTGGCCACTGTTTTTCTAACGGCCTTTGTCCGAGTAGTCACCATGTCTTGTGGTAACGACCCTGTTCTTTTTCTGTTTTTTTTTTTTTCATCCCTGCCCCCCATCAACTGAAGGAACTCAGTGTACAGCCAATAACCTTTCTGTTTGCCAAACATATATCCCACTGTGATAAAGTGTGCAGTTTGGTTTAATAATGGAATTACAGGAAAGTGTTTGTGATTTTAATGCATTTTGTGATTTAAGGGGAAGTACAGGGATTGAAAGACGTTCTGGGCTAAATGACTTGAAACTAAGTGTCTATTACACCTTTTATTTCACAACCAGAATCACAGAATCTCTTTGGTTGCAAGAGACCTTTAAGTTTATCAAGTTCAACTATGGACCTAATTTCCTTGCTTGTTCTGTATTTACGCAGGTAGTTCATAACTTGCAGCAATACATGCTAAACTTCTGACCTTTTGAAACTCAATTTCAGAGTTGACTTCTAGACATATTACTAGGTTTGCTGTATTACCAGACTGTCATAGAGTGACCTGTTATCCTGCTGTGGTAAGGACATTGGATTAGATGCTCTTTCGAGTTTCGTTCCAATCCCTAATGTTCTGTGATTTTGTGATTAACCAGGTGAGGTTCAAACTGGAGACGTTCTGCTTATAAAACTGTTTCCATGGACGCACAACAGCCATATATCTCTTCCCGTAATTGTATTCACCAGGAGGATTTGTGGAACTCAGAAGTGATTGGTCTCTGGGTTTCTAGTCTCCCTCTTTGGATGTTTTCCAGTCAGCTACAGAGCAGAGTCTCCCTCTCTCTCTCTCTGCCAGCTCTCCAGTTATGTGTAACAAGTTACAGATAATTAATCTTCCATCTCTATCTACTTTTCTTCTCTGTCTCTCAAAAGGGTGGGACCTAGTTTTGGCAGCATTAGGAAAGCATACCAGGAGAGGAGAATAGAGGTGGGGAAAAGAAGCCAAGAGGGGGTGAAAGGCTCCCAGCCATGGCTTTTCTATCTTTTAAAACTCTTTCGTTGCTTTTCTCTCAATAAATTACTTATCTCAATAATAATGTCCTTGGTTTGTGCTTTTGACCTTGACAGAATCTGATCATCATGAAATAAGCAAAACCAGGACACAGACAGATGCTGAAAAATTATGACTAATATACTGAGATTTTATTGTAAATAAAAAAATTAGTTCATCATAATGAATTACAGTGCTTTTGGAACCTGAACACAAGACTACAAGACAAAAGAGGACATTGTCATATTTCCTGTTTGTCCATAAAAATATAGAACCCTGTCCTGTCCTAACACAGAGACTGCAGGGTTGATGCACAAGGTACGCTCTCTTCAATGTGAAGATAGATATGCTGCCACTTAGTTTTGCAGGTGGCTTATAATGAATCATAGAATCACAGAACATCAGGGACTGGAAGGGACCTATCGAAAGATCACCTAGTCCAATCCCCTTGCCACAGCAGGATAACCTAGATCAAGTCGCACAGGAACATATCCAGGCAGGTTTTAAACGTCGCCAGAGACAGAGACTCCACAACCCCCTGGGCAGCCCGTTCCAGGGTTCTGTCACCGTCACTGGGAAGAAGTTCCTTCTCATATTGACGTGGAAGCTGCTATGTTCCAGCTTACATCCATTAGCCCTTGTCCTATCATTAGATGACACTGAGAAGAGCCTGGCTCCATTGTCCTGACACTCGCTTTTCACATATTTATAGACATTAATGAGGTCACCCCTCAGTCTCCTTTTTCCAAGCTCATGCTTTCCTAGTAAGGGAGATTTTCCACTCCCTTCATCATCTTTGTGGCTCTGTGATAGACTCTCTCCAGCAGTTGTTGTGGTGTTGTGTGGAGAGGGGCTGACTCTTGCAGCTCCCTGGCAGATTTTCTGCTGTTTCTTCCTCCAAACATCTACTATTCATGCCTGAAAACTGCATTTCCACCTTTAATAATAATAAATGCACTTTCTAGGTCTGAGAGTGAAGTTAACTGAAATAAAATGATCAAAATATTTTTGATTGTAGGCGTTTAATAAGGACCCACAATGAAGATTTACAATAAATTTTTATCCTCTGTCTTCCTAAAAAAAAAAAGAAAAGAAAAGAAAAAGGAAGGAAAAAGATGCCTTTGGAAGGAGAGATCAGGTTTATTTCATTGGGGTTTGCCAAAACAGAACACGATCAGTACACTAACAACTGATAACTGCAAATTTCAAAAGCCTCTATGAGTCTTCTAAATTTGAGAGTTCTCTGGTTTCTGAACTTCTGTATAGACTAATTTTCCCACTGCAGTAAAGGTAGATGGTATTTCTATGTTTGAGGTATTTCTGGCGATCAGTATAATATACGAAACTTTGTATCATGCTAAACTTGTTAAATCTGTGGAGGTTTACATAGTACGGTCTCTATATATCTAAGCACTGTTCATCATCTCCTTCGTTAAAAACAAGTTCCTAAGAGTATTCAGGTTGAAGTATTTTCTAGCTTCCTGTCAGTTCCTTGTTATGTTTCATTAGAACAAAAACATTGCTGCAATGCTGTGATTCTTTGCTAGGACAATGACAGAAGAATGTGTTTAGGGCTGAGAATGATGAGTTGGAATTCTGACTATGCCATTTGCTACTGCCTGGTCTTGGCTAAGCCATTCTTCCATCTCCAGTTTCTTCTCCTTAAACATACCCTGGGAAGGTACAGTAATACAGTGACAGTTAGGGAGCTAAATTTATAGTTTTAGTACAGATGGAACAGTTACTGTTGTTGGAATGAATTTTTCAATTAGCTCTAAAAATGTTGGTTATGCAACATTGGACAGAGCACTAAGAAGGCATTGGGGAACTGTGGGGCCAGAGGTGAGGATCATAGAGTCATAGAATCATTAGGGACCTTGAAGATCATCTAGTCCAACCCCTCTGCTAGGTGTAGAACTTGTTTAAACACATCTTTATGACTTCTTTGAACTGTGGACTGCATTTATTTAGGACACTACTGATACTGTAATAAAAGATTTGGATCGACACAGAGATTTCAAGATACTGTCCTCTCAGCTCAGCTATGTGAGAACTACAGATTCTTCCCTCGGGGTTAGAGTAGCTATCTCCTCTATTTGTTGGTTTTCTAAAGGGAGGAAGGAATGCATGCAGGATCACACTGTGCTTTCTGTGCTTCATTTTCAAGCTTTTTCATTATCCCTTTGTGGTATTTTTATGTTTCGGCTGTATTTGTTATTGCGTACCTTTCCACTCTCTATACTGTGCCTTTCTGTTCTCGTCTATTCTGTTTTCTGTGCATTTGTACCTTCAATATCAATTGTTTTTCTAGACTTCCTTACCTGTTTTTCATATGCTTCTCATGTTCAGTCTCTGTAAAACGCCTTAGAACCCCTTCACCAGCAAACTGTTATCAGAGATAGACAACACTTGAAAGTTTTGTATCCATGTCTGCCTATCATGTCAGGTACTTGTGTTGACAACAGCTAATTCTGAAGTTCACAACATCAACGATTTTTCTGGAGTACTGGGAATCTTGTTGCTTTCTCTTTACAAAAGTTTTGTTTTATGTCAAAGCAGTGCAAATGTCAGTTGTGTTGTTTTAGTGTCTAACAGGACTGTCTTAATGTTACAGAAAATATTAATGTCTATCAGCCAGGCTTGTATTTCCTGAGACAGTTCAAATATTAATGAGACTGTTATTGCAAGAAAAGTTCTGACAAGAGTCTGGTTAAAATGACAATAGCTTTTACATTCATCTGATAACCGTAATGCCAGTATTTTTTGTTTTCCAAATTAACCCTTATTCTCTTTATACAGATTTCTGCTTTGAAATAGCCCGTGTGTTTCAATTTGAGTTTTCTCAAGATCAAAGGGAATCAGTTGGTCACTGTGACATGTTTCTGACATTTAATAAAACATTGTGCTTTGGGATGCAATCAGTGGGATTTATCCTGCTTGCTTTTCTGTGGTTCTTCTGTGTGTTGATGTTGGCTGTATTGAATATTTTTGCTCCTTTGATTAAACAATCTGTAAATTCTAAGACACTGAAGATGCCTTTGAATCATAGAATCACAATATATTTACATTGGAAAGAGCCCCTGGAGTTCATCTTGTCTACCTACCTTGTCAAAGCAGGCTTACTTTCAGAATTAGATGAGGTTGTCAGATTGAGTTTTGAAAAAGTCTAAAGATAGACAGTTCTGAATTTCAAAATCTGTTTCAAGTCCTGCATATTCTTACCTTTTTTTGTATCTGACTATAAGAGGCTTGTAATTAGTGCCTATGCTCTCCTGCTGTAGGTGCTGTAGATCTTCTTCAGTCAGGTGAAGGGTCAACCTTCTCATCTGCAGGCTAAACAAACTGCCCTAGCCTCTCCCTCTCAAATGCTTCATCCTTATGCCACTGCTCGGCCGTGCTTCGGTATGTGTTGGAAGGTCACAAACTGAATACCGTGCTGGAGACACAGCCTTGTTTTATTTCCCTGACTGCCTGCTACAAAGAAACCCAACTTGTTCGTAGTTTTCTGCTGTGAAAAACTCGGATACCCGGTTACTACCGTTCACCGCAAGTCCACGAGATGGTGCTGCACAAAGAAAGCTTCGATGAACTGCGTGTTAACACAGGAGCGGTACCTTAAAGACTTCCGTCCTCAGTGCTAACTAGTCCATGTAATTTGCCAGAAGCAATGAAGAAAATTGCCGGCAAAGAGTCTGGTCCTCTGCAGCTGTTCATATTTACTGGGCTTATGAGGGCAGCATTTAAAACACACAACCGTTGGAGGAATTTATCCTGCTGTCTCCACGTAGCCCTTTCCCAGCCCAAGTCTGTATCAGTTGATCTATCACTCAGTTACCCCTCCCCAGCAGAGAAGGGGGTTCAGGAAAAGAAAAGGAGACCCACGGAATGAAATGAAAGTGTATTTAATGAAACAGCAAAACTAATACAAAACGCCAGTATAAAGTGTATATAGTTACAGTGTTGATATGCTCCTACTTCAAACTTCATACCACACATAGCTGAAAGCAGCCACACTCAAGATAGAATACATTTCTGTCTAAAACAGTGGGGAATGATGAGATGCATGTTGCTATACCTCTTGCATTGACAATAATATCACACCATCCTATCAAAGTACAATGGACCCTTGACTTCAGACTGGGCATGAGTGGAAGGGTGAGAGGTTCCTACCAGGGAAGAGGCATGAGTCTTCACCTATCGATGTATTGTGTTACTAAATAGAAATTTTGTTATCTGGATTGCTCCCAAGTTTAGTTCAGTTGCAATGGCACTCACGATGGATTGGTGCGTTTTGTTTGGACTGTAAAAGCATCATCGCATTAACAAAATCTAATTTTACTTTGTAGTTTGTTTAGCTACCCACAATGAAGGTGGTATGTAACAGTACATACTAGGCATGTGTTTCAGGTATGGCTAGGCTGCTTGCCAGTCTCTAGCCTTAACACGTGATAATCATTCCTAAAACCACACTTTGATGCAGCTATTAGTTTATCAACCTTCAGTAGTTTTTACTGCAAACACTTGCAATATAACCATTGCAAATATAACAATTGCAAATAACCATTCCCTTCTCCATGATTGAAAGAACTCTAGTTTTCTGAAAAATTAGAACATAGATCCTAAGAAGGTAAGGTCCCCTCTTTTACAGACAGTATTTTGATTTTGTCAGTCTAATGATCACATTATTTATTGTTATTGATGTCCTTCTCACAAGCTTTATTCTAACAAGTCACAAATATTGCCAAACTACTAGATATTATATATGAAGAATACTTGCATTATATTGTTCTGCAGCAAACATGATATTTTCTTCTAGGCACAGCTTTCTCAGAGGAGAAAGATAAAAGCAAAGATACTATTTTAGTAAGTAAATGTAAAGAGTATCAGTGTGGTTTTGAACTGGAAAAAAGTAATTATATTCCAAATGCAACGGTTAGACACATTGGATAAATGCTTTTTCTACTGTAAGGTGTTAGAGGCTATATTTTCCAAGACTTAATGGATTGCATTCTCTAATAAAATTTCTGTAACCTTTCCACCTCACAAAATAAAAACGTACCTGCCAGTCATGAGACACTCAGATTAGTGGAAATTTGAAAACTTCAGCTTGAAAAGTTTGTTTCAGCAAAATACGAAGATAAGGATCCAGAATTTTTTTAGCTTGCTTTTCTATGCACATTTATCGTTACAAAGCTGGTTGACTTGATTGTGTTTTCTGAGAAATGTTGACAAATTACATAATACCTCAAATCTGAAACTTTACAAAATAATAGCTGTGTAAGGCCTTTTGTATCTGAGGTTGTTGGTTTTTTTAAATTATTTTTAAGGTAGATTATGAAACTACAAGGTTCTGCATGTAACTACAGTTACACTTTTAGCTATAAAATAGGTTCAAAATTCACTAAGGTCAATGCTACAATTTAGGTGACATCAGCAATGCTGATTTCATTAGTACGAATTGTACGAGCTTTATAATGCACTGCCATTGTTTAAGCAGCTTACCGCCTGCGGAGCGTGCTCTGTAATTTAGTAAAAAATACATAACCGTGAAGTATTACTGTATCAGTGAGTAAAATTATTGTACCTTGCACATAATTGAATTTCTTTTTGTGCAACCAAATAGTGTTAAAATAATTCTAGTCTAATGCATGCTGGAGCCAGTGTCTAGAGTTTAGGGATTTTTTTCTTCCCACTGACTTCATTGAACTCTTAATAGATACAGAAGTTTTAAGCATTACTTAGCAAAAACTGAAAAGCTCTCTTCTGTTCGGTCAGCATTGTAAGCAACAGAGTGATTTTCACTACTTGAAGAATACAAGCCCAGCAGTAAAACTCCACACTGCTAGTCAGGAGAAAACAATCTTTTAAGACAGACCTTTGGAGTTTGGTCTACTACAGGTAATTCGTATCGTAATCATAGAACCATAGAATATCAGGCTGGAAGAGACCTCAAGGATCATCTGGTGCCTTTCTTGGCAAAAGGAAAAAAACGGAAAAAAACCCCAAACTGATTGTAATGTGCATTAGTGTGACTGACTGACATCAGTATTCCCGTTTCAGGTATGCATTGTTTGTTATGTTTACACGAAACAATTCCTGTAAGTGGTGTGTAGCTTGTAAATCATTCCACTGCAGTTAAGCAATAACCTCTTGTTGTGGGTGTATGATGCCTGTCATTTATGCACATAATTGCATTAAAGCAAATTGCCACTAAATCACAGCAGAACTAGACCTTTAATACCTAATGATCCTGGGTACACTTTTGGTTTGCTTCCTCTTGTGTTTCAGAAGTTCTGTGCCTAGCAGAATACGGTCTATGGACATTTAAATGTCAGCAACTTCCATTTCACATTGACTGCTGCTGAAGCGCAGGTGCTCTTACTGCTCTGGCCACATACCCACATAAATGTCTAGCCTTTATTTTATTCACTCATTTTGAATACTTAACTATTTTCCAGATGTTGTTCTGCACTCTGCTTTGCAGCTGAACATATGATTGCGTTTCCTTCTATGATTCAAAGATCATAGGATCATAGGATGTTAGGGGCTGGAAGGGACCCAAAGAGATAATCGAGTCCAACCCCCCTGCCGGAGCAGGACAAAACTATCTAACACAGATCACAGAGGAAAAGCCAACATATCAGAGCAATTTTCTGCCAGCTTTCCCAGGCATCTCTTATGCTGCATCAGTTCAACAGGACTGTTTCCCTCTGCTTGTGTGCTGAGATTGCATAATGGAGTACATGGTCCAGTTTGGAATTACAAGGACAGAGAAATCTTACGTATAACCCTCAGCATCTTCACTTGTTCTCAGTTAGACCTGAGGAACCTTTGCCAATGCTCTCCCAAGGTTAAACAGCCGGACAATCAGGACACGCACTTAGAATCATAGAACTGTTTATGGTGGAAAAGACCTTCAAGATCACCAAGTCCAACCACCAAGTTAACCTAACTGTGCCAAGCCCATTGCTAAACCATGTCCCTAAGCTCCAGATGTACACAACTTCTAAACACATCCACAGATGTCAACACAACCACCTTCCTGGGCAGCCTGTTTCAATGCCTAACAACCCTTTCATTTAAGAAGATTTTCCTAATGTCTAACCTAAACTTACCCTGGTGGAACTTGAGGCCATTTCCTGTTGTCCTATCACTTGTTACTTATGAGACCAACACCCACTTCTCTACAGCCTACTTTCAGGTAGTTGTAGACAGTTATAAAGTCTTCTCTTCAGACTAAACAGTCTCAGCTCCCTCAGCTGCTTCTGATAAGGCCTGTTTCCAGTCCCTTCACCAACTTTGCTGCCCTTCCTTGGACCCAATTCAGTACCTTAAGGTCTTTCTTAAATTGAGGTGTCTAAAACTAAATGCAGTACTCAAGATGTGCCCTCACAAGTGCAGTGCAGGGGAATAATCACTTCTCTACTCTTGCTTTCTGCACTATTTCTGATACAAGCTAGGACGCCATTGACCTTTTTCTCCATCTGAGTGCAGTGATGGCTTATATTTAGCTGAAGAGAATGCAAGCCCAAGTGTTTTAATGCACAAAGCTGCTTTAACCAAGCCTTAGAAGGCTCTACTAGTGACCCAGAATAACTTATATTTACGTAATACTGTTAGCATTTCAATGTGTGAGACATCAGCATTTTACCATGCCAAAAGCCAAAGCTACGGATTCAGCTGGAAAGCTAGGAGAATTCCGTGTCCAATGGTATCAAACTGCAACACAATCTTTTTTAAAACAGCAGTGTAAATTTTGGGAGAAATCTCATGCTTGAGATTGGACAGAAAGAGACCAAAACGTAGCTCCTGAAACACATTTGTTAAAGAAGGGCTAACTGCTGCCTTAAGACTCATCAGGTGAGATGTATCTGAGTAGATCTCTCAGAAGCAAGAAAGAAATGATATGTGAATGGGATGAAGTGGATCACTAGTTTGTGGAGAAACAGCCTTGCTAAGACAACAGGTGCTGAGTTTGCATTTTCAGTCACAGAACTGAAAACACATTTGCACATATGTGCTCGCTGCAATTCAATGTCTTGTTTTTCTGAGAGAGTACCTGAATCTCAGTGTCAAGGTGGACATCATGGCTGATTAAAGTACTCAAGGGACAGTGAACTGAACACACAGATGTGAGGATCCCAAAATCATGAGCAGGACAACAGCTCACCATGGCTTGGAGTATTTTTGGAACAAACATTGTTCTCTTAAAAATCTGTTCAATAGAATGTAGAGAGCATTGACCTGTGCCAAGTAGATGAAGGAACAACAGCTGTATTTGAGAAGGCTTGGGGGAAGCCTTCTCCCGTAAGGGAGGTTAACAGAAGCTGTATACCAACTTAAAACAAGTTAACTTCAGTGATCACACTACTGGGAAAAGAGTTATAAAAGCATTAAACAAACACAACATTTACAAAGACCCAAAAGATTGGATAGACTGTCTGACAACCACATCATTTCTGTTTCTATCTGCAAACTGCAGGATAATAAACCCTTGTGTCTCCCATATGTAGATACATAAGCAAACTACTCACGTATACATTTTATAACTTCTAAAGTTCAGATGAGCACATAAGAGATTTTTTTTAAAAGTTCTCTATTTTCTTCCTTTTCCCTGTCTTTAAAATATCCCCTTTGTATTTTTCCTCTTCCAGAAGAATTCAGCTCCTTAATACCATAGTTGCACAGGTAAGACACAAAAGGACTGATCACTCAGTGTTTTTCAAATTTAGCCTTTCTCCTTTCCTACTGAAAGTACTGAAATAAATGATGTTGCTAATGCAAATATGCTGACTACAGAAATCACAAAAAAGTAAAGAGTGAAAAGTAAACCATAATGGAAATTAGTTGATCTGGACCTTCCTTATTTTCTGTTGGCTTACTACAGGTAGGCAAGTTACTTCTCCGATAAATACGACACCCTGAAGTAAAAATTCTTTTCCTCCTTAGGTTCCTTGTTTTCCAGCTTGCGAATGTCAAGTAAGTCGTCATTCACACACAGGTAGTAACGTTTGTCTTCGTAACACTGGAACTGGACTGAACTTCCTTGGTAATGCATGATGAAAAAATTGTTATCTTCACTCAGCTATGAAAATACACAAAGTAAAGAACATATGTTAATTTCTAAAGCCTTTCTGTACGGTTTCATGTGGCAATAATTCATGTATGCTGCTTGCTTTTTATATTTTGAATGCACTTCTCCTGTGGCACATATATATCAACGTTTAGATAAATCTTCGTCAATTCTAATAATTTTGAAACAGATTCTCTGATAACAATGAATAATACCTGTGCCTCTCAAAGGATTGAGAATTTCCAGACCCATAGCCACATTCCTTTGCTTCACAAGAAGCGCAGCAGAGGTTTACCCTTGCGGTATACTTGTTGTTGGGAAAATTTATGATTTTCATCTGGTTATTTTCTTACCACAAAACTACCCTGTTGACTACCACTAATAATGGAACATCAATCCACCATCTGTCTTGCCTGTTTCAGAGTAAAATTACAGGACTAATTACTTTTAGACATCTGTTTTATTACCTAAGATTCTTCAGGTTACAATATGAATTTTTAATGTCCATCTTTGGAGAAATGGCTATTGTCTAAACAGTCACTGTCTGTGAGCATGCTTGGACTCTTCAGGCATCTCAGGGTGAGGATGGAGAAACAGTAATCAGAAAGCATGGTGCCAGAGAAAGGAAGAGCATGTGTTGGAGGTAGCCTCAGAAACTGCAAACCCTCCAAACTAACAGCCCTTGAAAGACTGACAGTCAGGAGACTAGAGAGATGCTGAGCTTACCCAAGGCCTCCAGCACATCTGAGCACCTCTGATGGGTCATGTAACCAACACCACATCCAAGAAGATGATTGCTGCTCTAGCAGCAAAAAACTACAGGGCAATATATGTGAGCACATCTCCTGAAACAGGGGACTCCATGTGTGACTGTGCAGAAGTGCCTGGAAAGCCCTGGGGTGTGGGTACGTGTCCCTGCTTCAGAGTGTATGTACTGAATGAGGGAACAACTGAGGGAACTGTAATTAGCTATCTGCTGCTAATAGTTTGTTTAACAAAAGGCTGAGATTGATATTTGTCCCAACTCAAACTCTAGTCAGGGAACAGGGAATGTGTAGTATCTTTGAGGAAGACAGAGATGGTAAATGAACACATCATAATCAAACCATTTTATCTTCCAAATAAAAAGTACCTGCTGTATCTGAATGAAATATTAGATGGTGAGCCATCCCAAGATTTAGGGAAATGATATTGTGTGACTATGCGAAGAAAGACGTGCTAGGCAAAGAAGCATGTCCTAACGCTGCTAGGGCTGGAAGTTACAGCATTGAAGAAAATGGTATTTTGCAAGAAAACAAATAATTTTCTATTATGGCCTGTTAAGAAGGTTGATGAGAAAAACCTGGATATAAGGCTGAACTACTGCCAGGCAAAGTTCAGCCCGTGGGGAGCTTATATGCAACAGGTATGCCAGAGAAACCATTTACAAGTTCCAAGAAAAAAAACAACTGTTTTTCCATTACAGATCTGACCATTTCTTTCTCAATTGTGTTAAATGAAGAACAAATTCCAACGTTAGGTTTCACGTTAAGTGACAAAAAAATGCACTTTTACTCGTGTCCCACAGGTGATTCAGAATGGACCTCTGACCTCAGAGGGGAAAAAGGGTTGTGGGGCAGCAACTGGCAGGGCTCATTCAGAAGCTTTAAACTAGATTTGAAGGGAGGTGGAATAGTTGATGGGTGAGCACCAGTGGTACAGAGCTCAGGTCTTAATTAAAACCAGGCAGCCTCTCGCTATCCTGAAATGCCTGTACGCAGCAAGGGGAACAAGCAGGAGGAGTTAGAAATCTGTGTCCAGTCAGGTAATTGGGATCTGGTGGCAATTACAGAGACCTGGTGGGACAGCTCCCATGACTGGAATGTG